>PVHX01012815.1:0-57505 GCA_004024805.1 Geosciurus inauris | reverse complement strand
TCAATGAACAGTATATATATATATATATATTTATATATATTTTTTATCAACCATCTTTACTATACCCATTCCCCTTTCCTGCCCCCCACCTCCCCCATGTCATGTCCAGTGTTTCTCTATTTCTCTTATGTTTCCCATTCCCACCTCCCTTATTCATCAGCATCCACTAATCAGAGAGACCATTCGGCATTTGGTTTTTGCCACCTCTTTATAAGTATTTTATAATTTCCAACATTTCTTCTTATGTATTTTTTTTAGCATTTGTGCTAATTATACCCACTTAATGAATATGTGACTATTGCTTTATTTAAACTTTTAAAAAAAATTATAATGCCACAAGTAATGTTAGCACATTCAAAGCCTTTAATGCACATAAATAATAGTGTTGCTTATTTGCAGGATATTGACACTAGAACTTAACTGTTTATAATGTGTCATGACTATTAATTACAAATAATAATTTTAAAATCAGTGAGTATGCAAGCTGTAAAATAGTACAATTTTTAGAAAGACTTCTGGTTTTATATCTTAATTAGTTTCACAAACCCACACACTAGTAACATTGATGAAAAATATTTTGAAACAAAAACAACTATTTAAATTTCCTGGCAGAGATTGGGACATAGCTCAGTGGCACAGTGCTTACATAGCACACTTGAGGCCATGGATTCAAACCTCAGAAGAACAAACAAACATAAATAAATAGATAGATAAATGAACAAACAAACAAATACAAAAATAAATCTCTGGAGATAGTTTCAAAGACTTAAAGCAATGAGGAAATATGTAATCCAGAAAATTTACCATAATTCAGTAAGAACTTTAAAATTAAGTAACATTTAGATTCAAAATGCTTCATCTCTTGATTTATCAACTCAGTGAGATGGAGACAGTCCACACTGATGCCTCCAAGAGCACTGAGCACTGTCTCCTGCCAGCTGCTGGTGGGTGAACTACTTTTCCTTGTGTAAAAAGATCTCATCATTTTTTTCATGACCCTATATTTCTGTCACTGGAACTAAGTGTCCATGCATACAAGAGGTAGGACCCAGACCCCACTTTTGCCATGGAGGCTGGAACACTTTAGGCATGATGCTACTGGGAATATCTAGACACCATCTTAATGACAGAACAGAAAAATCTACAAAACCTGAAATTGCTTAGCATTGGGGTAGTTGGAGATAATAAGAAGAAACTAAAGGCACTGTGGGGTTTTTTTGTTTGTTTGTTTTTTATTTAGTTGTTGATGGACCTTTATTTATATGTGGTGCTGAGGATTAAACCCAGTGCTTCACACATGGAAGGCAAGTGCTCTACTACTGAGCCACAATCCCAGCCCAGCACTGAGTTTTTGAAGTGCTAAAATGTTCTGTGTTTTTTGGTACCAGGGATGGAACTCAGGGGTACTGGACCACATCCACAGCCCTATTTTGTGTTTTCTTTAGAGACAGGGTCTCACTGAGTTGCTTAGCACCTCACTCTTGCTGAAGCTGGCTTTGAAGTTGTGATTCTCTTGTCTCAGCCTCCCAATGTGCTGGGATTACAGGCATGAGCAATCATGCTCAACAGTTAAAATGTTCTTACAAAAACAGGTGATGGTTTCACAAATCTGTGAATATATTAATACTATTGAACTAATCTTTAATCAATAAATTTTAGAGTAAGCAAATAATACTTGATAAATCTGTTTAGCTGGTTAGGCTATGACTGATAATGATTATGATTTAGTCATTTGTACATTAATTTTCTTCAAGTTTTGTAAGTAATATTTTATATTTTATGGTCACAATCACAAATCTATACAAAATTTGACTTTTCTCATACACTATACATTCTATGTTTATGTGCAGATGTGGATATAAATTAAAGGGCAAATGTCCAAAACATGTAAACGGGATGAATACTGAGGGTTAACCCAGGGATGAGTCCTCAGAAGATAGATAAAAATGACATTAGTTTTAAATACATGTCTTTTAAGGACCATATTGATTAATTGTATAAGTAAGCCAGGCGCGGTGGTGCATACCTCTAATCCCAGAATTTTGGGAGGCTGAGACAGGAGAATCGCAAGCTCAAAGCCAACCTCAGCAATGGTGAGGCACTAAGCAACTCAGTGAGACCCTGTAAATACATAAAACACAAAATAGGGCTGGGGATGTGACTCACGTACCCCTGCGTTCAATCTTTGGTACCAAAAAAAAAAAAAAAAATTCTTAAAAGGATGAGTGCAGCCTGGTGCAGTGACAAATATCTGTAATCCTAATGACTTCATAGACTGTGGCAGAAGGATTGATAGTTTAACATCAGATTTAGCATCTTAGTGAGGCCCTGTTGTTGTAGGGACAGATGAGGCTAGACACTGGATAGAAAACAAGAAGCAGATTTATTTGACTGCAGTCAACTTAGAGGGTACAGCTTTTGCTGTAATCAATTAATTCCCTTCAACCCCAAGTTCAGGCAGTTTCAGAACTTTATATGCAGTGTGTAAGGGGAGGGGCTCAGAAGTTCACATTCTACAGAAGTTCACACAAAAGCAGCTTTTTTCTTTCCCTTTTCTGGGCAAGTTAACACTTCAAGGACAGCACCTGAGAAGGGAAGAGCTTCCTTTCCTATTTCCACCTCCTGCCAGCTGTTACCATGGAGCCCAATTAGTAACATCTTTTCTTATCTTTGAAATAAACGTCTCTGTGAAGCTCAGGCCCAAGACCAGAGGCCTTGTTAAAGGATCTGTCTTTTCTACCATACTTTGCATTTGCAAAGACACTTTTATAAAATATTATGTTGTTACTATACTAGATATTCCATAAATGTTTGTGGAAAAAACTAGTAAAGGGACATTCAGCACCTGGAGTGCTGATTTCTTTCAGGCTGATGGCCAAGTAAGATAGAGCAATAGGAAGTAGAAAGTTTAACTACATTGTGTAGAGACCCATTCGTGGGCTTTGTGTGAACCACTACACAAGAGTCTCACACAGCTCCAAAGATGGGGCTGACCTACTATAGCTGTGCAGCCCCTCTGAGATGGGTGTGACCTGCCATGATGCCAACCTACTGACTACAAGACTCCACCCTCTTCCTACCTTGATAAAGAATGTTTGATGGAAGGCCTTTGAAGTTCCCTGATATAAATAAACACACACAGGGTCCATTTTGCCAGATGCCAGAAGTCAGAAGCCAGATGTTGGAAATTGAATTTTGAAACTATTTTCTGTGTTCTGTGGTTAGTCTCCATTTTTGGAGGGGGGGTAACTGGGGATTGAACTCAAGGGTACTCAACCACTGAGCTACATCCCTAGCCCTATTTTATGTGTTATTTAGAGACAGGGTCTCACTGAGTTGCTTAGTGCCTTACCATTGCTAAGGCTGGCTTTGAACTCGCAATTCTCCTGTCTCAGCCTCCCAAAGTGCTGGGATTAGAGGTGTGCGCCATCACGCCTGGGTAACATTAAACTCTTTTGTAGAGACTCTTTTGCTGATAGTCCTAAGTTCAATTATGATGCAAATTTCTGGAGAAGCTTAATTAATATTTTCTGTGGAGTAGGGGGTGCCACTACACTGTCTCTAAGTAAAACACATTTAAAAAGAAATGGGCATGTGGCTTGGTGGTTAAGTGCTCCTGTGTTAAATTCTTATTACCAAATAAACAAATAAACAAATATATAAATAAATGATGGGTGAATAGATAAACTGATAAACACATGGAAATGCAGTCAAAATAAGTAAATTTCTTGATAAGTTGATGAACTCAGCCTAATTCTACCTTACGATTAAAAGCCATCTTGACACGAAGTCATAAAAGGTTTATTTCTCTTTTACTTGCTTGGACCATGTCTGGCTTTGATTAAAATTGCCCTTCTTGAAATCTCAGCAGTGGCTCCAGTGCTGCAACCTGAGTTTACTTCCTATCTGAAAGTGTTAGGCCATGTAAATCACTGATTTGCTATCTGCTTCTGTATTGCACTTGCTAGAACTCTGTCTGTTGTAAATTTCTAAGATACCTACCTTTGTAATTCTTCATGTTATAAAAACCTCCCTGCTCCCCTCCATGGTGGCTGCTTTCACTTTTTGAAGGGGACAGTCACTGTACAACTAATTTGTATACTCAATATAGGCTTACTTAATTTGATTTAAAATTAGAACCGATGTTCCTTTCTTTGTGTCCTGGGTTCAACAAAATAATCAACAGAAAATGGGACTTTTAAGTTTGCATCATGGGCCAGTGTGGTGGCATACACCTGTAATCCCAACAATTTGGGAGACTGACACAGAAGAATCACTAGTTCAAAGCCAGATTCAGCAATGGCGATACACTAAGCAACTCAGGGAAACCCTGTCTCTACATGAAATACAAAATAGGGCTGGGGATGTGTCTCAGTGGTTGAGTGCCCTTGAGTTCAATATCCACTACAAAAAAAATTGCATTATGTTCATATATGTGTATATATGGTATTGGAAATTGAACTAAGGGATGTTCTACAACTATGTGACATTGTTAGTCTTTTTTTATTTTTCATTTTTAGATGGGTTTACCAAATTACCAAGACTGCTTCAAGCTTGCAGTGTTTTCTTCTCAGACTCCCAAGATGCTTCAATTACATCCATACACCACTGCACCTGCCTGAATATTTAATTTGAAGTGCATCCACTCTGTGACCCATATATTGTTTCTCAATGTGCACACTAAGATTTATGATCCAATTGTGGCATATAATCCAGTGACATGCACAAATCATTTTAATAAATGACATCCAGCATCTTTCTAAAAAGCTATAAGTGAGTTGTAATATTGATTTTCTCTTTAAATATCTCAAAGTTAAATAGAGTTCTCATAAATTTTCAATGTTTTAATAAGCCTATCTGATAACTAGAGGTGGATTTAAAACCATAATATTATGATCAGAAATACCAATTTAAGCTATTAAAAATTACTACTGCCAAGTGCTCTATTCACACTCAAATATCTAGACTCATAAAATATTTTCTTCATTTTGTCAATCCAGGAATTAAAAAAAAAGTCTAATTACATGTGGTGATCATGTGGATAGAGACTAGTTGTGATATAAAAAAAACTTGGTGTTTAGGCAGCAGTGCTGACAACTTAAACTTGGAAAATATAAAAAATTATTCTCCCTTTGTCCCTAAAGTTCCTTTGCACAAAGCTGTAAGAAATGTAGTCTCACCACTATAATGGCACAAGCACAAAGCCATAATGGAAGCATTTCCAGTTTCCTTCTGCACATATGTGGCTCTACCCAGTCCAACATCTTCCTCCTAGAGACTCTGGACCCTGCAACTCTTCTAATTCTTCTCTGCAGGTTCAGGGGTTGCATTCTTTGTTTTTGAAGGTACATGCTAGGATAAAAAGGAAACCTGTAGAATTTGGGGAACTCTGGGAAGTAGAACAGTTGTCCTACTAGTGGTTGGGGCAGAAATATGGATGAATATCAGTCATGTAAAACCTGACTTGCAGGTGTCAGACATAGAATTAGGTTGCATTTGGAAGGGCAGCATTGGTGCTGGGATCCATCTCTCTGAGATGGAGAAACAGGGAGCTAGGTTTGCACTTTGAGTGCTTGCATTGTCAGAATGGGGTGTGCTTCTAGAACCTGGGTAGGTTGATTCTAGGTATTTTTAAAAAGCTGGTTCCAGAATCTCCATGAATAATATGGTTCAGTTCAAGATGGGCAAGGGTGAGTCTGCAAGCAATATATATATGAAAGGTATGTGATGATTTCACATTTTAGCTCTGCCATAGAACAATTCTTTCAATAGTGTATGTGACATTCTGTTTATCAATCATAGCATTGGCCAAAAGACAGTTATTGTATGGCTGTTGTGTTATAGGGATTTTTTGCAAGCAGTTTCTGCTCACATTCTGTACTTTATAGCATGCATAACATTCTTGATTTGAGTTCACAGAAATTTATAAAAAATCTAGTTTCTAGGGACAGTAGATTCCAGGAAGAAGGTTGGCACCTATATTTATGATCTCATATTCTTAGGAATAATGTATTAAAAATTTGAAGGAGGACACCCTGTGATTAGGAATTTCACCTTGAAGAATACCTCTCTGGTCTGATCCACTTTATTAGCACTCCAGAGTACAGACAATAGAGTTCCAGAGAGAAGATCCTAGCTTAGCATGGTCCAAGTCTTTACTGATCCTCCTGCCAAGAGTGAAAAACATTTGAATGATAGTACCTTATTCAAAAGCTATCAAATATTAATGGCTGGGTGATACTGGAAGGCTTGGGCCAGATTTCAGAAAGAGAGGAGTGAGTTGAACTGAGAAGTTGGGTAATGGTCAAAGAATTCTTACATATATAAAGAGCTTGAAGGCATGGTCTGGGCTTAAGGATGACTGTCACACCTGACAGGCTCTGTATACAGTGGTGTTTATTCACAGTTTGTTTTCTCAACCCTTCCAAGTTTTTTTTGAGGTCTATTATATCCTAAGCTGGCTCTGTCTCCAAATGAGGCATCTAGATATGTGCTGATGCTCCAGCTATCCTGACGGTTATTCCTGGCAGTTTGGAAAGAGATTGCCAAAATAGTTATATTTTATAAGGAAAATTTTTTTAAAAAACTGGACTTAAAAAGTGTGACTTACTTAGTTTCACATGATTTGTGGATATCAGACATTGTAATTTTGGAGGTAGTATATTCATCTTGCCACACTTGGATCAAACAAAGTGCTTATTTACTTGAGTTTGTTTACCCTCAACACTGTTTTTGTGACAATGAAGTTAAGTTATCACTGGAATGTGCTTATAGGCCTTTGTGACATATTCTAATTCACATGGGGTTTGGCACAGACAACATGTCCCTACCAACATCTCAGCCTTGACTCTATCTTTTGGGGATCTGGGAATTCTTACTGGTTTCCACTTGGAATGTTCAATTAATGCTACATGATGGGCAGATTGATGTGCTTTTTTTTTTTTTTTTTTTAACACTACCAGGTAGAAGAAACAGCCCTCAGTTCAATATACTATCCATTCCCAAAATACAATGAGATGCAAGAGATCCAACTCATCTATATAATTTTGTTTTAAATGCACCAATTTTCCTAAAAATTCTTACTTAACTCCATCAAAACTTACATCTTTAACTGTTGACAACATTCATGTGCTCTGGGTTCTTTTATTTTATGGGGTTTTGTTGCTGTTGTTGTTGTAGATGGACACAATACCTTTATTTTATTTATTTCTATTTATGTGGTGTTGAGAGTCAAACCCAGTGCTTTGCATGTGCTAGGCAAGTGCTCTACCACTGAGCTACAGCCCCAGCCCTTATTTTGTGGATCTTTTCATCTACATTTTTATCAGTATCTCTTTTATAGAATCACTAATCCTATTAATAAGGGAAGAGCCATCAGGACCTAATCACCTCTTTAAAACCCTATCTCATAATATTAGCCCATTGAAAATATATAAATTTGGGGGAGTGCTTATTAAAATTGTAGCAATCACCATTTTGTATCCTGAGGTTTTGTAAGTCACGAAATCCAATAGGGTCAATCCTCCTACTTTGTTCATCTCCTTTGATCTTTTGTCTATTCTGAGTGGATCTTTTTCTACTTCATAAAAGCTTTAGAGTCCAATTTAGATTGCTGATAAACACAATTAATTGCTGAGATTTTGATGCAGATTGCATTGAATGTAATGTCTATATTGTTATTAATTTCTCTCTAAGCACTAATTTTGCAATATCCCACAAGTTTTTACAACATTCTTTTATTTTCAATTCAAAATATTTTAAAAATTTTCTTGCAATTTCTTAATTATTTCACCTATCATTCACTTAGAAGTATGAGATTTAAACTCTAAATATTTGGGAATTTTTCAGTTACCTTTTAGTTATTCATATCTAGTTTATTTTCACTGTGGTTTTAAAGCAGTCATTGTATAATTTTTATTCTTATAAATTTGTTAGGGTGTGTTCTATGGCTGAGAATTTTTTCATGTTGGTAATTGTTCCATGTGAGTTTGAGAAGAATGTGCAAAATGTTGTTAGTAAAAGTACAAATTTGTGCCATCAAAATGGTGACATTTGAGTTGGGTATAATTCAAGGCTGAAGTTGCTCTGGATGAGTAAATCAGAGGGTAAGTATACAAGAAAGCCACAGACAGTAGTGTGCAATATAGTAGACTTTAAAAACATTGCACACTTAGGCTACACTATTTGTGTGTGTTTGTGTGTGTGTGTGTGTGTGTGTAACTAGGGGTTGAAAAAAAGGTCAATTTACTAGAGCTACATCCCCAGTATGTTTATTTTTATTTTGAGGCATGGTCTCACTAAATTGCTGAGGCTGGCCTTAACATTGCAATACTCCTGCCTCAGCTTCCTGAGTTGCTAAGATAACAGGTGTGTGCCAACATGTCTATTTAGCTACACTATATTTATTCAAAGATCTTTAAAAATATAGTAATAACTTCAGCTTAATGTAACTGTTTTTGTTAAGTCTTTAAATTATTTTAACTTTTTGACTCCTTTGTAATTTTATTTTGTTTTGTTTTGTTTTTGCTACCAGGGATTGAACTCAGTGGTACTTGACCACTGAGCCACATCCCCAGCCCTATTTTGTGTTTTATGTAGAGACAGGGTCTCACTGAGTTGCTTAGGGCCTCACCATTGCTGAGGCTGGCTTTGAACTCGTGATTCTCTTGTCTCAGCCTCCCTAAGTGCTAGGATTACAGGCTTATGCCACTGTGCCTGGCTCTACTCCTTTGTAATTATGCTTAGTTTAAAACACAAATACCAATGTGTCACTGTACAAAATGTTTACTCTTTTTATTCTTTTTCTATAATCTTTTTTCTATATATAATGTTTTACCTTTTTTATTTTTTTAAGTTTTTTTGGTTAAATATTAAGACACAAGCATGTACATTAGCCTAGATCTACAAAGGATCAGGATCATCAGTGTCACTATTTTCCACCTCTACATTTTATCCCACTGAAAGTTTTTGAGCCCTGAGGCTATTTCCTATGCTAACAGTGACATAGGAAATACAACATAAAAGAACTGCTTGAAGCTATTTACAACTTGTAAAGATTACACGACCAGGAGAAGATGAATTAAGCCACTCGGCAAGGCTTTATTGGAATGGGCGCCCTCGGACAAAATCCCCTGTCCATCAGAGCCTGTCGGGAGAAAAGGCATCGGAGATTCCATGCATAGAGAATTTCAAGAAAACCCGGTCAGGAAGGGGAGGGCTTGGGAACAGGAAGAGGAGGCCAGAGTCCTTCCTGGATAGGTCAGGAAAACTTGCTGATTGACAGGAGGCGTGTCCACTAGTGACATCACATCTGGCTTGTAGCTCCGCTGACCAGTTTCCTTAATTGAGCATCTTAGACCTTGACCAGACCTAACACAACTAATTTTATTTTTTAAGTAGGAGTATACTTTGTAACATAAAAGCCATAGTAAACATGTAACAAGTAACATCATTATTTATCATTACTATTGAATACTTTGCTCCATAAATGACTTTATATGCTATATTTCTGTGTAGCACTGTAGGTCATTTACACCAGCATCACCACAGAGTGCATTGTGATGACATGATGGTGGCTATTGTGTCACTGGGCAACAAGGATTCCCAAGCTGTGCTGTAATCTCATCGGACCATTGTACATGCCTCTACTGTTGACAAAATATCTTCATGTTGCATGTGGCTTTCATTTTTACATTCAAGTGCATACAATTGAATGATCATGTTAGTGAGTTGAACTAGGTCATTGCTGATTTTGTGATGCTAGATCTGTTTGTTTCTGTCATGGTTTGGATGTGAAGTGTCCCCCCAAAATCTCACCTGTGAGACAATACAAGGAGGTTCAGAGAAGAAATAATTGGGTTATAGTCTTAACCTAGTCAATCAATAAATTAATCCCTGGTGGGATTAACTTAGTAGTAACTGAAGGAAGGTGGGGTGTGGCTGGAGAAAGTTGTTTATTGGGGGCATGACTCTGAGGTATATATTTTGTATATAGAGTGTGTATTCTTCCTCTCTCTCTCTCTGCTTGCTGATCACCATGTGAGCTGCTCCCTCTGTCACATTCTATCACCATGATGTTCTACCTCACACTGAGCCCCAAGGAATGTAGTCTGCTGTCTATGGACTGAGACCTCTGAAGCTGTAAGCCTCCAAATAAACTTTTCCTTCTCTACAATTGTTCTTTCTGGGTCTTTCAGCCACAGCAGCAGAAAAGCAGCCTAAAACAATGTCTTACAGATAGGTATTGAAGTCTCCCATCATGGTTACAGGTTTATCTTTTTCTCCCTGTAGTTGTTAGTTTTTGCCTTTCATAGTTTAAAAATCTGTTTTTAGGTCTATGCATGTTAAGGGTTGTTACATCTTGAAGAACTAATCATTTTTTCCTTATATAATACTTTTTTTGTCTCTGATAACTTTACTTTGAAGTCTGTCTAAAATGAACGCAGTTACTCCTGCTTTGATATTATGGTAAGCATACATTTTTCTCTATGAATTTACTTTTAATCTCTAAGCACAATTTTTCTATTTACTGCTGGGAATTGGACCTAGGGTAACTTTAACAGCTGAACCACATCTCTCATCCTTTTTATTATTCATTTTGAACAAGATCTCACTAAGATTTTTGAGACTGGCTTTGAAATTATAATTTTTCCACCTCAGTCTCCCAAGTCACTGTGATTACAGGCATGCACTACCACACCTGGAAATGTGTATAATCAATAGTTTTTTTCTTTTGTTGTTGTTGTTGTTTTATTGGTTTGGGGGTTTTTTTTGTTTGTTTGTTTGTTTGTTTTGGTACCAGGGATTGAACTCAGAAGTTCTGGACCACTGAGCAATATCCCCAGCCCTATTTTGTGTTTTATTTAGAGACGGGGTCTCACTGAGTTGCTTAGCACTTTGCCATTGCTAAGGCTGGCTTTCAACTCATGATTCTTCTGTGTCAGCCTCCCAAATTGCTGGGATCACAGGCTTGTGCCACCACATCCAGTTTACCAATAATTCTTTTTTTTTTTTTTTTGGTACTGGGGATTGAACTCAGCTGTGCTTGACCACTGAGGCACAGCCCTAGCCCTATTTTGTGTTGTTTAGAGACAGAGTCTCACTGAGTTGTTTAGCACCTCACTGTTGCTGAGGCTTAATAAATACAGGAAATAAAAAGTCCTCAAAATAATGTGGCCTGAGAAAAAGAGAGTAAAAAAAAAAAAGCCGTACACTGACAGCTTTCACTTCCCAAGACAAATGTTTTCCTGGTGCTAATCATGGGCAGGAAGGAGGTGTCTCACCACATTGGGGTGATAACTTCTGGCAGGCACTGGTCTGTGAAGCACAAGACCCCTGACATGCTCACCAGAGCACCTCTCAGAATAACTTATCTAAGCTCAATTCCTTTCTTTGTTCAGTGGCTCATTTTCCACCAGGAAATTGGGTCCATCCCTGTAGGTATAGTCCTGTCCCTGAATAAAGGCTAAAATAATCTGTAAAGTTGCATTCTTCCTGGTCTTTTTGCACCAACAAGGCTGGCTTTGAACTCATGATTCTCCTGTCTCAGCCTTGCAAAGTGCTGGAATTACAGGTGTGTGCCACCTTACCCAGCTGCCAATAATTCTTAGTGGAAGAAAAAAGAAAATTAAAAGGCTCAAATATGATTTAACCTTGGAAAAATCAATTAATATAATTTATTACATTAAATCAGTGGAAACAAAAAACTAAATGCTAATTATTAATTTTTATATTATCTTCCTTTACTTGGTCCAAAAGAAACTTTTTGATTTATACATTTTTATTTCATAGTAAATGCTCATCTATGGCTCATGGATATATTTTCATTCTCATGGCAAATGTCCAGATAGTTGAGAGGAAAAAAAAGAAAAAGAGTGGATATTTGTGGTAAGGTAGAATCATCAAAAGTAGAATTCCAACAAATGAGAGTTGAATTAAAAAATATATTTGATTTCAACTAAAACAATATTAAATGTGATTATGAATAATATAAACTAAAAGCATTGAGTGCTGAGAATTTTAATTTATGTCATTATAAAATTCTCCATATTCTGCCTGAGGAGATCCATGCTGAAGATAAACCTGGTGGTTACAGATTAGCTGGAACTACCTTGATTTTCATGTCAGTCTCATCATTACAAGATTTAAACTGGGCAGCAAACACTTGAATACACTGGGACAAGGAGACCAATTTGTTGACATTCACTTGGGAAAGACCCTCTGTAACTATAATAGATTTGAGAAAATTAGCATATAGGAAAGAAAACTTTCTGTAAAAAGTCTTGCTTCACTGAACATCAGCAAACACACATAGGAGAGAGACCTCTTAGTGTATTAGATGTGAGAAAACATTTTTAGCTATTCAAAATTCACAATGCATCACATACAGAGAGAGTCATCATGGATGCTTCTATCGTGATAAATCCTTCAGCCATATGTCAGGCCTTATGACTATCAGAGAATCCACAGAGGGAGAAAAGCCCTGGATGTAGTGGATGTGTGAAAACCTGCCCCAAGGCTGAATTCACTGTGCATCAGAGTTTTCACTTTGTAGAAAGGAAACTCTACAAATACAATAAACAAGAGTGAGCTTTCTCCAAAAGTCATCGCATATGTATTACAGAACTGACACAGAGAGAAGCCCTGTGAAGGTGGCAAGTGTGAGAACATGCTTACCCAGAAGTCTAACCTCAGAGTACTCCCACAGGGGAAGAGCCCTGTGGATGCAACAAATGTGAAAACCTTTCTGTGTAAAAGCATTCCTATTTATATACCAGAATTCACACAGGAGAGAAAACCCTTTTAATGCAAAGCAGTTAAAATGTGTCTAGCAGATCTCAGAAGATTCCAGAAAACTCACAGGAGAGAAACTTTATAATTGAGATAAATGTGGAATATCTGTGACATAAAATCATACCTTACAAAACATCAAAAACTCACCTGGGGAAAAGACCTGCATGGTAGAGGATCTATATGTTCCAAAATCCACTCTCTTTTTTGGGACAGAAAAAGCCTACACTTTTGAGGCCCCCTCCCCTTATTATAGGTAGCACCAAATAACAGAAGACCATCTGATAAAATACAAAAATCAATTGTAAAATTTACTTCCAGGTATGGCCTACAAAAATTCTTCAATTTCATCCTCCTAGATTTCTCATAATCTCTGGGACTGAAATGCAGATTACCCCCATGGGAAGTATGGGACTTGTAGGTAAATGATTACTAATTTTTTTTAAACATTTTTTATTTATAGATGAACTCAATGTCTTTATTTTGTCTATTTATTTTTATGTGGTGCTGAGGATCAAACCCAGTGCCTCACATGTGCAAGGCAAGCGCTCTGCCACTGAGCCACAACCCCAGCCCTTACTAATTTTTAAGACATAATTAATTGATTAGAAAGAGCAGAATTTTTCTTACCTGTACCCCACAAACCTCAGTACTTATTTATGTGAGTCAAAATAAAATGTACTTCTTAACCATTGAGGGATCTGTTTGCATTGCAACTCAGCTAAGTCACTGTAGCTACTAGAGGGAATCCACTGAGAGAAGTTACCAGGACTTATATATCAGATAATCCACACAGAAGATACCTGTATTGTTGATTTTAAACCAAAAATATTTTATTAAAAGAATTAATAACTTGAATCATGGGAAGCAAAAATGCAGCAATTTGGAGATTCTTGGGAGGCTTAGACATTTTATTTAACACTGAAAATAAAATAATTTTTTTTTTTGGTACCAGGGATTGAACTCAGGGGTACTTGACCACTGAGCCACATCCCAGCCCTATTTTGTGTTTTATGTAGAGACAGGGTCTCACTGAGTTGCTTAACACCTCGCCATTGCTGAGGCTGGCTTTGAACTCGCTTGTCTTCCTGTCTCAGCCTCCCAAAGTGCTGGGATTACAGTGTGCGCCATTGTGTCCAGCTTAAAATAAATCCTTATAAATATTTTTAATGTAAAAAAGCTTTCAACAAAAGTTCTGAATTTTTATTTGTAATGAAGGAAAAGTGTGTGAAATATAAATGTAAAATTTCAAATTGAAATTCTAAATACACTATCAGAACTCCTTCAATTTTAACTACATATCAAGTACTAAATATGAGTGGTCATACTTTTTCTCAGAAATATCTGGCTATGTCCAGAGACCATTGCATGTTTTAACTGGAATTTGAGAGACACTACTGCTATCCAGTCCTAAGAGGCCAGGTGTGCTGTAAAATAGACTGCAGTTTACAGAATAGGTTGTCTCAATTAAGTTGGACTTATGCACAAATATTCTATGTTAACATAAACTTTACTGACTAGAGCCAATATAATTATGAGCAGGGAATTTACACATATTACAACAAACATTGTATCTCTATTAGTCTATTCCACATTAAATAACTCTCTTCTTAGCCGGGCATGGTGGTGCAAGCCTGTAATCCCAGCACTTAGTGAGGTTGAGACAGGAGAATCACGAGTTCAAAGCCAGCCTCAGCAATGGTGAAGCGCTATGCAACTCAGTGAGACCCTGTCTCTACATAAAACACAAAATAGGGCTGGGGATGTGGCTCAGTGGAGGAGTGCTGCTGAGTTCTGTCTTCAGTACCAAAAAAAAAAACTCTTTTTATTTGTCTCTTGCTAAATATATTAAGTCTAAAGTTTACTGTATATATAGTGCTCATAGTTAATGTAAACCAGTATGGCCATTTTATACTCAGCTTTGTGTTATTCTAACTAAATACTAAATACCTGCCACACACTTATAAAAGGAAGAAATGGCTAATTTAAGTCTTATGTTTCAAGTTGAAAATCAAGTGGCCCCTTTGTCTGGGACCCTGTGAAGTGTGGCAAAATATCAGGTGAAAAATATTGAAGGGGTTCTCCCATCTCATGTCAAAGGAGAATATGAGAGAGAGGAAGAGGTTGGGGTTTCTTGAGCTGCTTTTGAAGCCATGATTCCAAAGACCTAAAGACCTTTCACTAGGCCCTACCATTCCAAGATGCATGGCAATTCCTTCTGCCACCCTAGGGACCAAGTTTTGAATATAAAACTTTGGAGGACACATCCAAATTTGAACATCTAGTATATTACCACAGCCTTGAGCAAAAAAATTATTATTATTATAATTTTTCTAAAGTTTAAAGCTAACACAGAGCCAGCCATTGTATAAAGTAGAAATATTATTACATAGAAATGTTCAGATCAGCTGGGCACTGTTGCACATTCCTATAATCCCAGCAGCTTGGGAGGCTGAGACAGTAGACTTACAAGTTCAAAGGAGCTAAGCAACTCAGTGAGACCCTGTCTCTACATAAAACACAAAATAGGGCTGGGGATGTGGCTCAGTGGTAGAGTACACCTGAGTATAATCTCCCGTACCAAAACAAAAGCAAAACCAAAACCAAAAAAGAGCTGGGGATGTGGCTCATTTGTTGAGCACCCCTGAGTTCAATCCCTGGTTTAAAAAAAAATAAGATAGAAAAAAAGAGAGAAATGTACAGATTAGGCACCTAAATATGAGCAGTGTCTCTGAATTCAGTTAAGCAACTGTGAACAGTCTCTGAACTACAGTATTTATTTTATTTCTCTCAATGGAAAACAGTCTCAAGGAGGATTTCCCCTCAGTCCTCCTCATATGGAAAAGCAGCATAGATATTGATCTGTGTACCTATGGCCATCACAACTGAGTCATCTCTACATTTGTATTTTGATGACAGAGTTCTCTGTGTACCTCATCACTAAAAGGGCCAACACAGTAAATCCCAGCTCCAGTTCTGAAGTTCCTAATCTTTTTGAGCATCTGATTCTCCATGTTACAAGGGGTATAGTAACAAAGCTTGCATCAAAGAGTCATTTTGAGGAGTGACATAGGTAAAGTGTTCTGGATATTATTTGAATAATAGTAAATAGTAACAAACTATACTCCACAGCTTGGGTGGTGATTGTTATTATAATAATTTATAAAATTTATCTGTACTAAAGGTGATAAAACAATTATTATTTGGCTACATAAGAATCACATCTCACTTCTTGATGATGTCTTGATTTTCTTGTTAGTCAGTTCTACACAAGTGGTATTGAGAGCTTTATCTGGTTTGGAATTTTATAAATAGCAGAGACTAATATTTTATGTGCTAATCCTTTCAGGTTGATCAAGTGGTCTAACTCTGTCTAGTTACATGCTGACTTGCTAGGAGTATATCAGAGAAAGAGGAGACACTGGGAAGGTTACAGAGAAAGAATGTTTTAGGCAGCTGGGCCAAAGAGTGGTTATGTCCAGTCCAGCTTGTCCACCTGCAAGCCCAGTATTACTGTATGGGAGAGAGGACATGCCTGTATGATGTCAGAGGTCTCCAGGTTTCTCGAGGTCTGCCTGGGCTGGGGATACCTAAAGAGCAGCCTTATTAAGGCAGATTGTGGGATTCCTGTCCCCACCATTTGGTTACCAAGAAGTAAAATTAGATCACCTTTCTGTGGAGAGGTTATCTTCTCTTAGAAGCCTCAGCCTCAATTTCCTGCTGTACAAATGGCCATGTCTTTCCCAGGTAACTTAAGGTTCCCATAGTCTCCTAGAAGTTTCTGGTGATCTCAGTTGGACCCATGGCTCACTGATGCTTTCTCATCTCTGGAGGTACTTCTTAGAGAGCAGCCTGAGGCTTGGTGCAATGGAGAGCTGGATCAGAAAGAGTATGTTGGGGCACTCTTCCATTCCTCCAGGGTCCAGGGAAGACATTGTGCTTGTTGGAGCCTTGGAGCCCTCATATAGAAAAAAAGCTGAGATCATTGTCCTGGCTGCAGTGAGGAGGTCTCTTGGGCAAAATGGACACTCCCTGAAGGGCCACTAGACAACAAAAGGGTACAAATGACACTATATTGTTGCTTCATAACTCCTGAAGCTTGCAGATCTGGCTCCTTTGCCTCCTGGGTTCCAGGTCCCACAGCAACATCAAGATAAGGGTTTTGATTCTGGGTTTCTTGACTGAGAGGCAGTATTAAAATTGGTCCCTAGAAGTCAAAAGTGCCCACCACCATCAATGGAGCAAGTGGAGCCAAGGGTGAGCCCTCTGTGTGCCCTGCCTCCCACCCAAATGGACCTCCCTGCACTACATCCCTGTGCACAGCATGAGCACCTCAGCAGTAATAAATGTCTGATATACTCTAAATTTTTCATTCAGCACCGTGCCCAGCACATATTCATGCAGGAGGTGTTTGGGGCCTGGGTGCAGCTCTGGAAATAATCACCATAGTCCCTGCTTTCTGGGAGCAGGAAGAAAAAGGGCAAGTGCTATTTAAAAATCCATTTTGGCACTGCAGGGAGGGATGGGTCACTAGTGTTAGGTCCTAATGCCAAAGTAACTCCATTTTGACAATCAGAACCTGTCCACCCAGGCATGACCTTCCCATTAGGCCCACCCCCAAAGACTCCCTAACTACTGAAACCACTACAGAGTTACCAAATAACAATCACAGGATCAGATGGATTACTTCTATCTACTCCATTGTATCTGCCTTAAAGTTTATTCCTGTTATTGTCAGAATCCTCTTTGGGAGAGTCTCAGTGTTTTTCTATCTTTTGTTTAGAACACTGATGGATCTTTGCTCCTAGCACCGTTCATTGACTATATGGTTAAGGTTTATTTTTTGCTTTTTGTTTTGTTTTGCTTTGTTTCCTAGCAGGCTGCTGTGCCTTGCAGAAGAGCAGTCCAGCAGATATTCTCTGTCAATAAACCTTTGCTTGAACTCAGAGCTGTGTGTTTTGTGGATATTTGCACCAGATACCATAACAAGTAGACATGGGTCTGAGAGTCTCAGAGAGGTAAAATTTCTGCTGAAAGTAGAGGGTCAGGAAGGAGCCAGTCTTGCTTAGTTCTGTAAGCAGTGTTCCAGGGAAGGCTTAGCAACCCAACAATTGGAAGACAAGAGTGATTTTTCCCAGGGAGAATATTTAAAAGAAAACCAGTGAGGCTGGAGAGAGCCTGGGCAGAGGTGAAGGGAAGGGCAGATTGAGGGGTCTAAAGACCCACTAGTTGTGCACTGTTGCGTGACAGCACCTCCCTAGTTGCCTGCTGGCATCCACAGTGATGAGGTTACAGTTCCTGAGCACCAAGACCCATGGCAGCTCAGCTGGTTCATCTGCCTCCAGGTCTGTCAGAAGGATGGGGCTGTGGCCCCCTCTGAGGGTCATCTGGGAGTATCTGCCTTAAAGATTATTCCTGTTATTTTCAGAATCCTCTTTGGGTGAGTTTCAGTGTTTTTCTATCTTTTGTTTAGGACACTGCTGGATCTTTGCTCCTGGGTCCATTCATGGGGTATCTTGTAATAGTTCAGCTTAATTTCCTACAGTGAGCATAAAAGAAAGGGAGAAAGTAGGGAAGGAGAAGCTGGAGTGGTGGAGACAGACAGAATTAAGACTTTCCATGGATTTTCTATTTCTCACATTAAGCAACTTTCCAAAGTTTACTATAGCTCCTCAGCTAGATGAACACTGTGTTGGTGTGGACTCTCCTGTACAATTGGCTTAGAGCTGGTTCAAGCTCTGTGGCAGTTGACATACATGGCCAGACAGTTGTTTTCAGCTTTATAGACAGAACTGTTTCTAGTAGAGATGCTCAGGAGCCAAGCTAACTGCAGCTCCACAGGGTGTGAATGACCTGTGCTGTCATGAGCTCTTCTTTGCTGCTGCTAAGCTGGCTCTAGTTCCTGATTTGCAGAATCAGGTTGAGAACTGGCTCTAAGTCTGTGACTACTGACAGTTAACAACACATCTAATGAAAAATACTTCCAGCTCTGTGACTGCTTTATGTTCTATCACTTCTTCTGCAGCTGGATCTAGCTTTTGAGATTTCTCCAGAGCTGAGTCTGGAGGTAGACCTAAAGACAGGGTAGTTTTGTAAATGCAGTGAGTGCCCTTAACTAGTACAATTTTTTAAATGTCTGCAAGATTATATTTTGCTTTACATAAAAATGTAAGCATAAAATATAATAAATTATAAAGAATATAAGAGAGAAAAGAAAAAGAAAACAGCTGTGATCAAATGGAGAGATATAAAAACCTAGCACTAGTGCTGGCCTTTGGAAAAGCCAAGGAGCTAGTGCTGAATGTGGTGAAGGCTAGCTCTAGCTCTGGGGCTGATGGTTTGGTAGATGTTAGGGCTACCAGGACTCTGGCTTTGGGACTGGAATGAAGATGGTGTCTGGGAAAATGCTGGGACTGACTACTCAGTTAGTAATTCTGGAGCAGTTTTATTATTAGTGCCCCTTCTAGGGATGATACTCACTTTTGTCTGGTATTGCAGAGCCAAACTGTTCTGGGAAACAGAGGCGGCATAAAGATCCACTCTTCCAAAACTTATTCTTGCAATCAAGTAAGAAAGATTTTAGACATGTCACTCAGAGTAACAGTAATGAATTTATTGAAGGGATAGAAAAGGAAAAGGGAAAACACTCAAGGGAGAAAGTGGATCTTCTCAAAGAGAAGCACATTGTCCCTCTCCTGCAATCCAGTTTTTTTTTTTTGTAATATTTTTAGTTATAGATGGACACAATACCTTTATTTTGTTTATTTAGTTTTTTTATGTGGTGCTAGGGATAAAACCTAGTGCCTCACAAAAGCTGCTAGGCAAGCACTCTACCACTGAGTCACAACCCCAGTCCCTGCAATCCAGTTTTATTGGGACTCTCAGAGAAGGTTCCAAAGAGTCCTGCCCTAACCCACCTCTTGACTTTTAACTAACAGCAAGATGACATCAGACTTTCAAGCCATGGCAACTCTAGGTCACTTTGGCCTATGCTGACCAGTGCTAATTAGATTCTTAAACATACATTCTTATAGGCTTTTTTTTTTTTTTTTTGGTATCAGTAATTGAATACAGGGGCACTCAACCACTGAGCCACATCTCCAGCCTTATTTTGTGTTTTATTTCAAGACAAGGTCTCACTGAGTTGCTTACTGCCTCATCGTTCCTGAGGCTGGCTTTGAACTCATGATTCTCCTCTCAGCCTCCCAAAGTGCTGGGATTATAGACATGTGCCACTGAGCCTGGCTTCTTACATATTTTATGGTAATGAGAAATTATCCTTATCTTCTAGAATCTGGTCTGTGAAAGAGTTACAAAATTTTCTCTTCAAAGTAACTTGGGTTTCTCTTATAAATGTTATTTCCTGCCTGCCTTCCTTCTATACATAATAGTTTTCTAAGAAATGTGACGTATCTTGTCTTTTTAGGTGAAGCAGGGCTGGAGGTAAATTGCTTCTTGGAAAAGAAAGTACATGAGAGTCAGTCAGCACAGTGAGCCTATTTCATAGAATTATTTTCTTCAATTCATGTTTTCACCATTCTCATCTGTCTGTTCCTCAAAACTGGAACAAAAATAGGTGCAAGTCAGATATTTTGTTTATACTGTAATCCCGGTGGCTGGGAAAGCTGAGATGGGGGATTGTGAGTTCAAAGTCCCCTTCAGCAACAGTGAGGTACTAAGCAGCTCATTGAGACACTGTTTCTAAATGAAATACAAAATAATGCTGGGTGCCTGGTGCAGTGGCACACACCTGTAATTCCAACACTTTGGGAGGACGAGACAGAAGAATTGTGAGTTCAAAGCCAGCCTCAGGAATGATGAGGTTCTAAGCAACTCAGTGAGACCCTGGGGAAGTGGCTCAGTGGTTGAGTACCCCTGAGTCCAATCGCCAGTACCAAAAATATAAAAAATTAAAAAAAAAAACACTGAGAGTGTGTCTCAGTGGTTGAGTGCCCATGAGTTCAATTTCCAGAACCAAAAAAAAAAAAAAGAGCAAAGTACGGGTGCAAGAACTAGTGATGAAGATGGCTCTACCTACTTCTGGCTGCCTCTCTCATTCCAGAGCTTGTACCAATTTATTTTCTAGAGAAGCCTGCAATTTGAAGCCCCAAAATGGCCTGTAGGTGGGTGTAATGCTGTCTTCCTGTTAGAATGTGAGATCTAGAGGCAAGGAATATTTTAAGGGTTCGTCATTATATCCCAATATACAACAGGGACCAATACACAGGTGTCCAATATGTAAATGAATAAAATTATATATAAATGAACTCAAGACTTTGTGTCTCAGGTTTCTCCTAAATAAAGTAACAGCATCTTCCATGTAATACTTTTGGAACTACCAACCTGATTTACTCAGTAAACAGCAAATGTTTTTTGTGTTCCAGCATGTGTTCTGGGGGCTTGAAAATATAGCACTGAGCATGCACAAGACCCCCTCTAGAAGATGACTGGAGCAGAGGTTAAACCAGGGATAGTAGATCACAGGCTCATGCGCTGAGTTCATTTGGGAGCAGGTGCTTGGATGGATGGGTCATGAACAAATTCAAATTCAGCAACATAGGAAAATCAATGGTGGGGTCTATGGAGAAGGGAATGTAGAATCCATAATCAGAATGACCTAGTTAATCCTGATCCCCCTTGATTTTTTTCAAAACTCACGCTCATTTTTTTCCCTCTGTTAAATAGACATGTAAGAAAATTCAAGAACGGTCTGAGTTTTTTCCTCTCTATGTAACCCTGTGGATCAGGATTTGCGTTCACCCAGTCAATAGAGCTGTGTATGCTGAGGTGACTGGCTAAAGCCCTGGCTTCATGACCCAAATCTCAGAGGCTGGACCCAAACCTCAGAGGCTGTGTTGACCCACACATTGATAGCACACTGGCCATGTAACTTTGGAAAGTGTTTACAAAAGTCAGCTGGGCTTATGAGGAAGAGAACAGTATAAATTCAGTAATCAGCATCAGAAACAGCCAAAAACTTTCCATATTCGTACATAAAAATCTTTTTTCATTTGTTTTTCCTTCCTTTTTCCTTCCTTCCTTCCTTTGTTCTTCTTTTTTCTTCCTTCCTTCCTTTCTTTTTTTTTTTTTTTTCTTATTTTCTCCCTTGACTTTATTGTACTTCACCATGTGGTTGGTCATCTTTTATTCAACTAAACACCTAGATGAGGAAATCTTGTTCTTTTCAAACTTTTGCTGTGATGAAGAAGACCGCCATGTGTCAAATGTAGGGGTGTTCCTGTGAACTAAATTTTCTGAAGAGGGATTTATAAATACATTTGTAATATTGATAGATGTGCATTTTGAGGATACCTTTATTGGAGGGCAACTTATATTCTTGTTGTAGGGAAAGATGAGGCAAGACACTAGATAGGAAACAGGAAGCAGGTTTATTTGACTGCAGTTGGTTCAGAGGGTACAGCTTTTCTATAATTAATTAATTCCCCTGAATCCTGATTTCACGCAGTTTCACAACTTTATACCCAGCATATAAGGGGAGGGGCTCAAAAGTTCACAGTCTGCAGAAGGTTACAAAAAAGAAGCTTTTTCTTTTACTGTTTTGGGCAAGTTAACACTTCAAGAACAGCACCTGAGAAGGTGAGAACTTTTTCTCCCCTGCCAGCTGTTATCATGGAGCCCAATTAGTAACATCTTTTCTTATATCTGAAATAAATATTTCTGTGAAGCTCAGTCCCAAGGCCAGAGGCCTTGTTAAAGGATCAGTCTTCTCTACCACACTTTGCATTTGCAAACACACTTTTATAAAATATTCTATTGTTCCTGTACTAGGTAGTTCATAAATGTTTGTTAAAAAAAAAAAAACAACAACAACTAGTAAAGGGGCATTCAGAATCTGGAGTGCTGATTTCTTTTAGGCAAATGGCCAAGTAAGATAGAGCAACAGAAAACAGGAAGTTTAACTACATTGAACTTTTTTGTAGAGACTCTTTTACTGATAGTCTTAAGATCAATTATGGTGCAGATTTCTGGAGAAGCTTAATTAAGACATTTTGTGGAGGAGGGGATGCCATTACATTCTGTCATCAAAAAAAGGATTTCTGCCCTGCACATGTAACTCAGAAATAAATTACTCCCTTAGCATGGGTGATGTTCTGGGCTAAATCACCAGTAGTGCAAAAATCTATTTATCTATTCTAGCATTTTATATTTTCATTTCAACTTGTCTTGTACCAAGCAATTATTTATCATTCAAGAGATGATAAATGGATGCTGTTATAGAGCCAATTAGGCCGGATACTTTGTAAGTGCTTATTGAATAAAATGCTGAGCATTTGTAGTAAAATGAAAATGTATTCACACTATTGGTATATATAGAAAAAATGAGAAATTAATGTTATTTTCTTCCTATGGTAACAGTTTGGGGCCAATGTAGTACATTTTGTGTAAGATCCAAGGTACACCTTTGTTAAAATTCCACTTAGCTTATATGATTCTTTTCAAAAATAAAAAGGAAAAAGACAAAAGAGTGTCATGTATTCCCTTTTTAATTCTGTTTTATTATAATGTATATTAAAGTTTATCTGTGATAATTTGTTATACAGAAAGCATCTGTTTGATTCATTTCAAATATTTGAGCTACTGTATGAATAGCTCCTTCATTAACATTCAAATTTGTTTTTACCTCTATGTTTGAATGTCAAATCTGTATTTTGCATTGTTTCTTCTAGGCTGTCCATTTAATGGCATTGAAAACCAAGATATTACTAGGCATGTTGGTGCATACCTGTAATCCCAGTTGCTGAGGATTCTAAGGCAGGAGGTTCCCAAGTTTAAAGCCAGTCTCAGCAAATTAGCAAGGCCCTTTCTGGAAAAAAAAAAAAAAGAATAAAATAAAAAACACCTGGGGATGTGGTTCAGTGGTTGGCTATACTTGTGTTCAATTCTTAGTACCAAAATAGTAAATAAATAAAGCCAAGAAACTAGCTGGGTGTGATGCCACACACCTGTAATCTCAGCACTTTGAAAGGCTGAAAAAGAAGTTCAAAGCCAGCCTCAGCAATGGCTAGGTTGTAAGCAACTCAGTGAGACCCTGTCTCTACATAAAACACAAAATAAAACTGAGGATGTGGCTCAGTGGTTGAGTGCCCCCAAGTTCAATCCCTAGTACCAAAAAAAACCCCAAAAAAACCCAAAAATCAAGATTCTGCTTTTTTTTTTTTTTCAATTGGTGCTAATGCACCCTCTGATACAGTGTCAGCAGTAATATCTTGTAGGCCCTTCATGCCTAACACTGCATTGACAGCTCTTCAAACCATTCCAGAAGACACTCTGATTACATGTTCTGGTGAGTCTGTTATATCAAGATTTGGAAGCCGGGCATGGTGGGAATCTGTAATCCCAAAACTTTTGGAGGCTGAGACAGGAGAATCACGAGTTCAAAGCCAGCCTCAGCAATGGTGAGGCACTAAGCAACTCAGTGAGACCCTGTCTCTACACAAAACACAAAATAAGGCTGAGGATGTGGCTCAGTGGTCAAATTCCCCTGAGTTCAATCCCCAGTACCAAAAAATAAAAAATAAACACAAAATAGGGCTGGGGATGTGGCTCAGTGGTTGAGTGCCCCTGATTTCAATCTCCAGTACCAAAAAAAAAAAAAAGAAGATTTTGGAGCATTCACAAGGGGATACATTCAGTTTTAGTCACTTGAACACAGCATTAGGGTAAAACAAGCTGCCTTATTTTCAGACTGGTACTAATTTTACAATCCTTCAGAGCAGGTAGAGGATGTCCTGGCCTTGTCCGTGGGATACAAAGGTGGACTTGCACTCTATACACATACAGATTATGAGGGAGTAAAACATTACTTTATCCTCTGAATTGTTAATAGAAATGTCTAAGATGAATGTTTGGAGTTCTGAAGATAATTTTCTCTTCTCATAATCCATATTGTAATTGTTTGATTGTTTTCTTCTTTGTAGGTCTGCGGTGATTTTTTCTCCATACTAGTTTTGAGAAGAGCACTTTTTTTTTTTTTTTTTTTTTTTTGGTACTTGGGATTGAACTCAGGGTTACTCAACCACTGAGCCACATCTTCAGCCCTATTTTGTGTTTTATGTACAGGGTCTCACTGAGTTGCTTACCACCTAGCCATTGCTGAGACTGACTTTGAACTCATGATTCTCCTGTCTCAGCCTCCCAAAGTGCTGGGATTACAGGTGTGCACCACTGCACCTGGCTGAGGCTCAGATGTGATGCAAACTGATTGAATCTCAAGTGATTGCAAGTTTGTCTTGGTCTGGATCTATGACCAAGAATTGCTGAGCTCAGACTAATTTATCTAGGCAGATTCATGGGGTGAATCACCAGCCTCACAACAGGATGGGTTTTATAAGCTTTAATATGAGGCAATATAACAAAGCAAGCAACAGTTATACTTTGCAATATTGAATCTTGTATATAATGAACCAATAATATAGAAAAACAGGATGAGAGCAGCTCCAGCCCAATAAGCATTCATCAATCAATATCAGATAACACAACACAGGTTTGCAAGTACACTCAAAGCATCATCATTACCTCCAGCACCCAGCTGGGTCAAATAAACAAACACATAGGTAAGAGCCTATGAAATCATTTTCTTCTTCTGTCCAGATGAAATCCTTCTCCTTCTTCTGGCTTCTCTCTCCTTTGGAGGGCTTAAAAAGACACAGCAACCCCTCCCAACATGCAGTCCAGCATTATGCAGCTGGCCTTAGATTGTAAAATCTCTGTGAGGTGAGAACTGGCCAGGTTTCAAAACTCACAGGATCAAAGGCTGAAAGTTTTGAGGTACCAAGAGCTCGTTAGTCAGATGGCCCTGAACAATAACCTTGAGGGTGCTTCCTCAAAGTTTTTCCAAATTCCTCACTAACGAGCTCCCCTGTCCTAAGTCACACTCAAGGACAGGCCCATATTATTAACTATCTATACAAAGTTGAAGTGTTTAAAACAAAGAGCAGGATTTGAATTTAAAAAAAAAATGTTTTGTAATACATTCTAGACTTTGAACAAAGAACACTAAAAGATGAAGCATGAGCCTCACTGCCCATCCTTACATTTCTGCCTTGTTGACTAGCATTGCCTGCACAAGACTGGCCCTTTACCCTACTCTGCTTGGGATGGCAGTAACTGGAACTCTGTGGGGGCAGCTGGAGCAGCAGCAGCAGCAAGACCCGACCATGATGCAAATCAGCAGTCTCGGACCTATAACTATAATGACTACAAGGAGAAAGCAGTGTGTATGTGCTATTAGAGTTCAGAAGGATAAAGTGCTGTTAGTGAGCAGATGTTGGTATTTGAACCAGTGGATTGTCCAGGAGGAGAAACGTAATTGACAAGGAGACAGCCAGTGTCACTGTGACAGAAGTTTATGAAAAGGCTTATATTGGACGGGGGATATGGCTCAGTTCAGAGAATCCTTGCCTCACATGCACAAAGTCCTGGATTCAATCCTCAGTACCACCAAAAAACAAAATAAAACAATCAAACAAAAAACCAAGAACAATCAAACAAAAAACAAAACAAAACAATCAAACAAAAAACCAAGAAAAACCAATTAAAGAAAAATTAGGTAACCTCCTTAATATATCTGAACAGAACCAAGACTGCAAGCACAGATTGTACATTAGTATCATAATAGTCACTGAAATATTAGAAGACTGGGAAAATTCTGTGAGAATAGAAAGCTAGAGGGAGTAGTTAAATAGAAGATGCAATCAAATAGAAATTCCATGATCCTTTCCCTTTCAAATAATAATGCCTTTTTTGTGGCTGTTGGGTCAAGAGATGGCGGCTAGACAAAGGGGGGGCTGGGCATCTGAAGTTACTCGCGTGTGCCAAGACTTCCCAGGTACACCAAATGGTCAACTGCTCACTGCTCTGGTGTCAACCAATCATCAATGAATGCACTGACCTCTGAAATTGGGCAACACATGTCACTGGGCCTCAGCAAACCAAGAAGAGACTCCTCTTTATAAGAATTCCCCTCCTTCAACCTACCCATAAAAATGGCCTATCCCAGTCTTGGGCGCAACTTCCTCAGCCCATACTGGTGGACTGGTGAACCTTGCCTGTGAGCGGACCCCAATAAAGCCATGTTTTTACCCTTTTGGCTAGTGGTCATGGTTTTTACTGCCAATCTGACCTTAGAACAACAGCCAGAGACCTTTGCTTTTCCATATAGAGCTTGGAGTGCCCTGCCCACTGCATGTGATCTTATGGAGTGCAGCCTCTTCAGTTTCCTTAAATGATGCTCACAAACTCTTAATTTCCCCTACAGGGATTTCAAGCATTGAAAAGTTTCTTTAAAAAATAATGTAAAATATTTTAAGCAGCCAAAGCCATGTTGAAATTTTTAGATGCCAAAACATGTTATTTTGTTTGTTATTTTTCACAGCATTTTTCAGGTTCTCTATTCTTTTATTTTTATTATTTATTGTCCATTTGACCTCAATCTTTTATTTTGTCAGGTCAAATTAATTGTCAATATATTCTTCCTATTTTTTTTTTTCTCATTTGCACATTATCACAGTCACCAATTTTTTCTATGGTGTAAATTAATGAAAAAAAAAATTTTTTTCTTTTTTCTTTTTTCTTTTTTTTTTTTTTTTTGGTACCGGGGATTGAACTTAGGGGCACTTAACCACTGAGCCACATCCCCAGCACTATTTTTTGTTGTTTGAGACAGAGTCTCACTGAGTTGCTTAGCACCTTGCTGTTGTTGAGTCTGGTTTTGAACTCGTGGTTTTGAACTCCTGTCTCAGCCTCTCAAAGTGCTAGGATTACAGGCAAGCACCACCGTGCTCAGCTAAAAATATTCTTAATACCAAAAATATCTATCCATTCCAGAACTCATTTCATAATATCAGGATTTTAATTAAAACATTTAGATTTGTGTCATCTTTGTATTTTTCTGTAACTATTTTTGCAAAAAATTTTAATTTGATATTTTGGAAATTTGTCAAATTATTTGTTTAAATTTCCCAAACTGGTATTATTGTAACAAAATTTTGGTCTTGTCCCTGATGATGCCAATTCAATAACAAAGAAATGATTTTGAGAAAAAAGAAAGAAAGAAAGAAATGTTATTGCCTTGATAGAAAAGAAGTAACACAGGACTTCTGTACCAGAGGCTGTAATTCTGCCCATCAGGGAAAACAGAGGGCTTTTATTTATTTATTTATTTTTTTATATTTTGTTCTAGTTGTAGATGAACACAATATCTTTATTTATTTTATGTGGTGCTGAGGATCGAACCCAGTGCCTCACATATGTGAGGCAAGCGCTCAACCGCTGAGCCATAGCCCCAGCCCCAAAACAGAGGGCTTTTTAAAACAGCTATTTAGAGGCTACATTCCAGATGTGCCTGAACTGGGTTTCCTGGGCACCATGTAAGTGTGTTAGGATTTGTTAGGTTGATTCAGGGTCCAGGGTGTCCAATTAGGGGGGCTAGTCAGGGCAGCTGTGGAACGGAGCAGCCAGACAGACGTTGATGTCACCAGTAGAGGCACCTCCTGTCAATCAGCGGGTTTTTCCTGACTTATCCAGGAAGGACTCTGGCCTTCTCTTCCTGCCCTAAGCCCTCCCCTTCCTGACCTGGACTTCTAAAGTTGTCTGTACAGCAGAATACACGCGCAATTCTCCCAGACACACTCTGATGGATGGGAGAGTTCAGCCCGAGAGCATGTATTTCCAATAAAGCCTTGCCCAGTGGTTTTAATTCACCTCCTTTTGGTCATCTGGATTTACAGGATTCTTTTGTTAATTTTGCAGAAATTCACTTCCATTGTTACATTAGGTCACTATCAACCTGATATGGCTCTTTTCTCTAAAACTCAATAGTGGTTTATCACAAGTATAATTCTGTAGAGATAATGAGTTTTAGGGGAAACATTAGCAAAATGTACATTCCATTGTAACAGCGGTCCCTTCATCAATTTTTTTTCTCTCTCTCTCTCTTCTTTCCTCTTTCCCTACCTAACAAGATTAGGGAGACAGTGTTATGTTTTCTTTTCCTGGTTAACTTCCCTTGAACACAATCACTACAGAAAGGACATGCCTGCTGAGGATCTGGAAAATGAATATCTCCAAAATTAACAACTGAATCCAATCAGACCATCAGGGCACTCTGGGACTCCCTACCAGAGCACACCTGGAATGTAATCCTTTAAAACCTCCTTGTTCTTTCTGATTGGGAGAGTCACAGCCTTTGGGACAAGAGTCCCTTGTGTTTCTCATTTGCTAGCAAAGCAATAAACATCCTTTTTTTTCTTTTTCTCAAAACCAGTGTCTCATTATTAAATTGGCATTAATTGGCATTGAGGACAGAGACTGAGCTTTTGGTAACACTATCATGAAAAGTATTTATCACACTCAGCTGCCAATTCCAATTATCTACAAAATTTCTTTACATTGAATACATTAGGAAAATATTTCCTTCAATATTAATTGCCCAAAAAGCATTTTTATGCTTTTGATAGAGTGACACCTCTTCTGCCTATCTTGTGTGTGCACCAATAACCACAGAATTGGAATCCC
Source organism: Geosciurus inauris (assembly GCA_004024805.1). Classification (NCBI taxonomy): domain Eukaryota; kingdom Metazoa; phylum Chordata; class Mammalia; order Rodentia; family Sciuridae; genus Geosciurus; species Geosciurus inauris. Next base: position 28,180 of record PVHX01012815.1, on the reverse strand, counting down.
ACACTCAGGCAAGTCAGTGGCGGCTGCATCTCAGTGGAGTACAATGGATTTCTTGCTATTCAGCTGTCACAGGTTTAAGATCAGTAGGGAACTTCAAATGTTTAGTATTTTCTAGGTTGCCAATAAGTACTGCTTGTCAAATAAAGGAGGAGGGGAAAAGGGGGAGAGAAGTGGGAGAGTAGAGGAGGAGGAGAGGAGGAGTGCAGGAGGAAAAAGAAGGGGGAAAGGAGGAGGAGGAGGAGAAAGAGGAGAGACAAAAGTGATAAATGGAACCTAGGGAAACTGAGAGCTCATTTTCTATGTAGAATGTGTCCTTCTGTAAATATTATAATTGTGGATATAAAGTAGAAAAGTAAAGTTAAAATATTTGTTCTATAACTTGTTAACCTTTAAAATATAATTTCTACTAAAATTAAAGTTTTTAAGTGTAAAGCCAGAGGACCAAAAGGAGATGAATTAAAACCGCTGGGCAAGGCTTTATTGGAAATACATGCTCTCGGGCTGAACTCTCCCAACCATCAGAGTGTGGACGGGAGAATGGCACCCGTGTTTAGAATCCTTCCTGGATAAGTCAGGAAAACCCCACTGATTGACAGGAGGTATGTCTACTGGTGACGTCAGTGTCTGGCTGGCCACTCCGTTCTGCAGCTGCCCTGACTGCCACCCCCCAACTGGACATCCTGGATCCTGTACCAACCTAACATTAAGCTCCAAGAAAACTGATGCCATTTTGAAAATGATATCTTGTGTGATGAATGTAGCTGAAAAAACACAAATACTAGATTATGAATTAATGCTGTTAACACAATGCAAAATATTTTTAAAACTTTTAACCAGTGATGTTTTATTCTAAATTATGTATTATAATAAATGTGATCAAGAAATTTTATATTTGTATTTGTACAGAGGTTATGTATTCTGTTTTGTTTTTTTTTTTCTGAAGAGACATTTTAAATCCCAAACATTGACAATTTATATTAATCACCAATGGACTAAAAATTTTTTTCACTCAGTAATCTCCAAAATTTCTTTAAATTATTTACTTTACAATGCAAGAAGACTGGATTTTTTTTTGTATTAAAGACTGCTTCTGCTAAAAATGCTGTTGTGAATATTTGGATAATTTATCTTGTACATGATATTCATAGAGTTTATCAAGCATAAACATTAAAAAAAAGAACTTGTGACTCTTGATGCAACAGTGGTCCCTTCACCTTCTGAATACAGCCTTCCTTGCTATGAGGTTTATTTTTTTAATGTTTTTTTTTATTCTGCTCTCCCTCCCCCTCCCTAACAAGATTAGGGAGACAGTGTTATATTTTCTCCCTTCAACACACTCACTACAGGATGATGCCTGCTGAGGATCAAGTGAATTCTAACAGGCCATCAGGGCACCCTGGGACCCCCTACTAGAGCACATCTGGAATGTAACCCTTTAAAATTCCCTGTCCCTCCAGATGGAGAGAGCCACAGCCTTTGGGACAGGAGTCCCTGTGTTTCTCCTTTGCTAGCAAGCAATAAATGTTTTTTTTTCCTTCAAAACCATGTCTTCATTATTAATTTGGCATTGATTGGCATTGGGGACAAGGACCAAGATTTCAGTTACATTGATAAGTAAAAATGTATGATATTATTGGCAACCATATCTAAAATATTAGTCTGTAAATATTGCTGTATAATTTTTGTCAGAAACATTTGTTCTGAGTAGTGACACATGTCAGGATTCTCTTCAGAGCCATTAAAAAAACCAACTATCTTCATGCAACTAAAAATAATTTATATAACACAATTGTACTTTGTGGTTTCAACTTCTAAATTTTACATCAGGGGTTCTTCACTATTCTGGAATCCAGCCTAGCAAAATTAGAGAAAGTCCCTAGGAAGGTTTATTTCTCTTGAAAAAAATAGTCAAAATTTTAGGTTCATAATTGAATCCACTAAAGGTAACAAATAATGTCCACTGTTTGAACCTTCTGAAGTGTGCAGTGTTGAGATTGTCACTTGTGCTTGTTTGTGGAGGTAGGTGAATAAAATTGGAAAAGTAAATTTTTAATTTTTGTATGCCTCACAAAGAAAAAGAGAACAAATATAAATATTGTAAGTTGAATTGAACACAAAGTAAAGACTGCCATTCTTGTTGTGGTTTTGTAAAGATTTGACATTTTCCAATCAAGCACATGCTGTCTAATTTCCTGTCAATCACCCTGTTGTGCGAAGCAGCAAGACTGAAGAGAAGAAATGCTTGAATACACACTGAAGTGATTCGTGTGGTCTTATTTGAGACAATTGGTGTGAGAATCTTGACTTTTCTATATTTGGAAACATCAAATAAAATGGAAACAAATAAAGAGGAGAAAACATGGCAAAATATGATTTTGTCCTAGTTACTTCAGCCATGGACATTATTTATTATAACTGCACTTGGTGATATAGTTACAAATTTCATGCTTAAGATGCAAAGGAGTCTCTAATAGATATGGAAAATGAAAAGTCCCCAAAATAATGTGGCCTGAGAAAAAGGAAGTAAATAAAAAAGCCATGCACAGACAGCTTTCATTTTCCAAGACAAATATTTTCCTGGAGCTAATTGCAGGTTAGAAAGCTTGGTCCCTGTCCCCAATACCAACCAATGCCAATTTAGTAATGAGGACATGATTTTGAGAAAAAGGTGTATTTTTTTGCTAGCAAAGGAGAAACACAGGGGATTCCTGTCCCAAAGGCTGTGTGTGACTCTCTGGATCAGTAGGGACAGGGGGATTTTAAAAAATTACATTCCAGGTGTGTTCTGGTAAGCAGTCCCAGGGTGCCCTGATGGCCTGTTAGGATTCTCTTGTTAATTTGGGAGATATTGGCTTCCCAGATCCTCAGCAGGCCTCTCCTTCCCATAGTGGTTGTGTTCAAGGGCAGATAATTAGGGGAAGAAAAGATAACACTGTCTCCCAAATCGTGTTAGGGAGGGGGAGAGGGGAGAAGAAAGAAAAAACTACTTTTAAACATATTTATATTTATATATTAAATAAACCTCAGAGCAATGAAGGCTATATTCAGAAGGTGAAGAGACCACTGATACAATAGCCTCTGAGCAAGAGCTCAAATTCCTGAGCAAAAAAAAATGAAACATTCACTGGTCACTGAGAAAAGACCCTACATTTCTGAGTGCCCAAGAAAACTGATATGCTTACTAAAGCACCTCTCAGGATAACTTATATAAGACTAGGCCCTTAGTTTAGCTCATTTTCCATGAGAAAAATGGGTCCATTTGCACAGCTGTTCCTGAATAAAGGCTTAAACAATCTGTAAAGTGTGCATATGGCCAATCTCTGTTCTAACAATTTGGTTCCCTGACCAAATGGAATGGGAGTAAGATAAAATTAACCCTTCCTCATTCCCCCAAACTCTTTATCTTTCCCTGCAGTTAAATTAAATGACCAATGGGACCTGGGAAGTGACCATTAAAGTGCCCAGCACCCCCAAGGATCTCTGAGGTGGAGGAAACCCCTAGCCACAGCTCATGCAGCTATGGCTGAATCACCAATTTGACTGCTTCCCTCACCTCCCTCCCCATCCTACCAAAAGAGATCCTCCACACCCTCTGAATCCATTTTGACTGTATGGCTGTTGGCTGCCAGTATGCAACTGGTAACCAACCCCAAACCTTTCCTAGGTCTTCACGGCCTTATGTGGATGAAGTAAAGATTTGTATAGAATCCCTTATTGGTACTGAAGGCATCCTCTTTCCAACCCTCTTCCCACACCCTTTATCCCCTCCTCGATCTTCCCTTTCTTTACACACCCAGCAAACTTCATGGATCAAGGACCTACTTGTCATTTTGCTTCTGTATCCAACACTCATCTTCTCATTTATTCAGAGAGGTAAAACCCATTTGTTACTCAGGATCCTGTCCTTCATTCTTTTCCTCTCTGCTGAACAGAGACTTCACCCTTAGGCTAACTGGGACCTTGACCCACTTGATTGAGGGAAGAACATTTTCTCAGTCACTCATGGAGAAGTCCAATTTGGGACTGGCAAATTGGTGGCATAAAAGTGCAAGGGATGTCTTGCCCTCCATTGTTACCTTCTTAGTGGAGCCACTCCAAGGAGAAAAGCTACTCAGTCAATTACCAGAGACATCCTCTTGGACTGTCTCTCTGCTAATTTTAAAACCCTCTATTTCCGTACTGGACTCAAATTTCAACACCTCATTAGACTCAGTACTCAAACTTGGCCACAGTATAAATTAAATAGCCAACACATGTGGTCCAAATATGAAAATCTCTAGAAAGAGATTCTGCAGGCTTTGGAAAATATCTTACTCAAAGGGGCAAGTAGCTGGGCATGGTGGGCCATGCCTGTAATCCCAGCACTTTGGGAGGCTGAGACAGGAGAATTATGAGTTCAAAGCCAGCCTCAGCAATGACAAGGTGAGGTGCAAAGCAAATCAGTGAGACCCTGTCTCTACATAAAACACAAAAATATCACTGAGGATGTGGCTCAGTGGTTGAGTACCCTTGAGTCCAATTCCCAGTACCAAAAAAAGAAAAAAAGAAAGAAAAAAGAGCAAGTACTTAGAACTCTCATATCTTCAGACTTTTTTCCTCCTCCACTCAAACACCTCCCTATATCAACCTTATACTATTTGCAGTTACTAGCTACAAACTCACAATTCTCTTCTTCATTTACAGCCCCAGAGATAGATAAGGAAAACGCTGCCTACAGATCCAAGTGTCCCATTACCTCTTCTGAGACCTCCCTTTTCCCTTCAGGTTCTCCTTCAGGTTCCCTTGCCAAAGCTCCACTGCTAACCAAACTTAAGATCCCAGGGTTATCATGTCACTTGTCTCCTTAAGTCAATATAAAAAAAAAAATTTCTCACACACAAATAAATTGAAAAAAATAAAGGAAATTACCCAGGGAGCTGATGAGGATGCAAAGGCTTTTCAGAAACAATTTCTAGATACTGGTTTCAAGACCTTTAGCAGTAGAAACAATGAGGCCAAGCAGGAGGAAAAAAATCTTTAAATTAAACATCAGCTCCTAGCCTCAGTCATCCATAGGCCTAAAAAAGCCACTACCACTCACGGCTCCACCTCCTTCTAATACATCTTCTGGGTCCTGTTTCTGATATAAGTGGACTGGACATTGGGAAAAAGCTTGCCCTAACCCAAGGTCTCCCATTAAGCCCTGTTTCAAATGTGAGCAATGGAGATCACTGGAAGGTAGACTGTCCCCAAGGAAAAACACCTGTCTTTTTGATGCAACCAGCTTCCCAAGTCCCATACTGGGTTATTGGAAGGAGAGGATGCAAGTCCTACTGCCCCATCACCTTAGATAACACATCTTAGGGGCCTCAAGTTATGGGGATGCTAAATGGCCAAGAAGCAGGCAAATATTCCCCTTATAAAAAGATCTTAAAGGCACAACTAGCTGGTAAATGTCCTCCCTTAATTCTGACAAGACCAACAGCCAGTGGCATGTCTCAGTAAGGAGCATGATATAACAGCACCATTTCTCAAAAATAATGGGAGATAATGTCTCATAATTTTCTGTATCTAAACCTGGCCTGAATAACAACTGAGGGGAAAAAGGTAAAAAACCCTAGGCAGCAGTTTTCCTGGCCAGAATGTGCTAAAGTTTGCATTCTAATAAAAACCCAGAAGACTCAGTAAGGGGCTTCAGACTAAAGAAAAAAAAAAGTGTTTAATTGGACTTTACATTCTCTCTCTCTCTCTCTCTTTCCCACGCTCCCTCTCTCTCTTCTCATTCTCTCATGTTGCTTTACTGAAATAATTAATGGCCATATTATTTTTTCTAAGACCCTTGATTCTTAAATTCTATATTTTTGAGCTCATGATTTTGATTTTACATGCTTAAATTAAGATTTCTGATCAGATCTATGTTATCCAACAATAGAAGTTTGGTTTTTATTTATTTATTTTTTCACTCTGCTTTGCTCAGAGGACAATTTACAAGGGTTGGCTCTTAATCTAATAGGTTCTAAAAGATATAAGGCCTTTACTCTTTTGTTCTGTGCATTGTCTTGTCTCTATGTGTTTGTGTATCAAAACCAACATATAAAGAACTCAAACTAAAATTTTAAAAAATGAATCCAAATTACTTTGATTCACATAATTCAAAAGTTCAATTTAAGTTCAATAAACAAGTGAAAATAATGATATCTTTAAAATCACTAACTCACACTTTTTTTCGCCAGGTGATCAGACAATGAAAGGTGTTATTTTCTATAAAATGTTTGAAATGTGCTGGGTGCAGTGGCACATGCCTGTAATACCAGCACTTTGGGAAGCTGAGACAAGAGGATCATGATTTCAAAGCCAGCCTCAGCAACAGAGAGGTGCTAAGCAACTCAGTGAGACATTGTCTATTAAAAAAAAAAAAAATAGGGCTGGGGATGTGGCTGAGTGGTCAAGTACTGACTTCAATCCCCAGTACTAAAAAAAAAAAAAAAAAAGTTTGAAATGTAATCAATGACCATTTCTTCTAGGATTTTTCAACAGAAATGGACAACTTAAAATGCTAACTACACTTGGTTTATATGGGTAACCTAAGTTAAAAATGAGTAAATCAGATTTATCATAAATGGGACAAACATTATAAATATGGTTTTCATAAATCATTGCTCAATGGAAAGTTTAAGATGTCTTTGTTGCTGGTCTTCACTAAAGGCGAGATGATTAAGGGTTAAGATTCTACTTTTATGTATGTTCTACATACAATGACAAAAAGAAAAAGCACCTGAGCCAACTGCAGTGGATCTCAGGCCTCCACTTGCCCTATATCTTTCACTATCCAAGCTAAGGAAGGTATTTGTATGTGCAAGTTTTTCTGTTTTAAGAGTTCTCACCTGTCAGCCCTGATTTTGGTGATCCTTTCTTGATTATCTGTTTTTCATATCTGTTACTAGTCCTTTAGGATGTGAACCATATTACATTGATCTTGCTGGTGGTCTCTTAAAGGAGATCCTTGCTAAATAGGCCACATATAGGTATGGGCCTGTTTTAAAAAAAAAATGTTTCACTGTCACTCTCTGGTCTTTAAATGTTTTTATGGATGATTATATAGTCTTAAAGTTGGTCTGTCAGGGGTAAAATATATGAAAGTAATTCTGAGTGTACAAACATTTATTCAGTTATGTGATAAGAAGTTTGAAAAGACAGACAGTAAGTTGAAGATGTCAAAAGGCACTGCCTCTGATGTTCAAGGATAGCAGTACACTAGAAGAAAGGGTCTAAAACTAAAAGAGGTAAAAGAAAGTTATAGGTATGGAAATTTTAAAAGCAAAAAAAAAATGTTTCTGAATTAGAAAGCGTTTTGTCTGGTAAAGTAATATTCCTTTGCTGAAGTCCAAAATGAGAGAACAGAACTAAAGATGTAAGCAAGTTATGAATGTCTAAGTAAGTCACAGAGATTTATAGAAAGTTAATCTCAAAAAAAATTGTTTATGATGAAATTGAATTGAATTATTACAGTTATTTAAACTTCCATGTACTAATATGAAACAAAGTCTAACACATTGGTTTGCTCTTACTATCAAGATTATTTTCTTCTATTAATATTGGGTAGGCTTTATTACTTGGAGAACTAAACCTTAAAGAAGTAGGGTTTGTACCTGTTTTAAAGTCTTAAATAATTATTTTGTAACTGGTTAAACAAACAGCTGTTATTTAGGTTATAACAACAAAATCAACACCCAAAATATGTGTGAATAGGTAGATGCATGCATCTGAGAACTATATCTAAGACTTAACTAAGTGTTATGGAAGTTTAAAAATGAAAGTTTATGTAAGTTTACTAACAAGATAGCCAACATGTTTTCTCTCATATATGGCCATAAAAGGGCCACACTGTCATTTAAAGATCTGTCTTATGTCTATTTACTTTGACTAAGTCATTTTCTGATTATTGAAACTGTTTTCTAAATATATAAGAGTTTAGGGCTAGCCTGGCATGGTGGCTCATACCTGTAATCCCAGCACTTTGGGAGGCTGAGATAGGAGAATCATGAGTTCAAAGCCAGCCTTAGCAATGGTGAGGCACTAAGCAGCTCAGTGAGACCCTGTCTCTACATAAAACACAAAATAGGGCTGAGGACAGAAACCCTGCCCACGCTCTGGCCGCAACAATGCATTCAACGCTCTGGCTTTTCGGGAGTTTTAGTCGCTTCCTGCAGGATCCTGCTGCTGCCTGAGCTCCTGGGTTGGGTGGCACGGCTGTCATCCCAATCTTGCCCCTGAATGCCGCTCGAATGGCAAGCCAAAATTTTTTCTGAATTGAATATGATAATTTGGTGAACTGAAGGTCCCAAATGATAAGTATTATGGCACCCAGACTGTGAGATCTACAATGAACTTTAAGATTGGAGGTGTGACAGAACGTATGCCAATCCATTTATAAAAGCTTTTGGCATCTTGAAGTGAGCAGCTGCTGAAGTAAATCAGGATTACGGTCTTGATCCAAAGATTGCTAATGCAATAATGAAGGCAGCAGATGAGGTAGCTGAAGGTAAATTAAATGATCATTTTTCTCTTGTGGTATGACAGACTGGATCAGGAACCCAGACAAATATGAATGTAAACAAAGTCATTAGCAATAGAGCAATTGAAATGCTAGGAGGTGAACTTGGCAGCAAGAACCCTGTGCATCCCAATGACCACGTTAATAAAAGCCAGAGCTCCAATGATACTTTTCCCACAGCAATGCACATTGCTGCTGCAGTAGAAGTTCATGAAGTACTGTTACCAGGACTACAGAAACTACATGATGCTCTCAATGCAAAGTCCAGAGAGTTTGCACAGATCATCAAAATTGGGCGAACTCACACTCAGGATTCTGTTCCACTTACTCTTGGACAGGAATTTAGTGGTTATGTTCCACAAGTACAATATGCAGTAGCCAGAATAAAAGCTGCCATGCCAAGAATCTATGAGCTTGCAGCTGGAGGCACTGCTGTTGGTACTGGTTTAAATACTAGAATTGGCTTTGCAGAAAAAGTTGCTGCAAAAGTAGCTGCACTCACAGGCTTACCTTTTGTTACTGCTGCAAATACATTTGAAGCTCTGGCTGCTCATGATGTGGTGGAACTCAGTGGAGCCATGAACACTACTGCATGCAGTCTGATGAAGATAGCAAATGATATTCGTTTTCTGGGTTCTGGTCCTCAGTCTGGTCTGGGAGAACTGATCTTGCCAGAAAATGAACCAGGAAGCAGTATCATGCCAGAACCCTACTCAGTGTGAAGCAATGACCATGGTTGCAGCTCAAGTCATGGGGAATCATGTCGCTGTTACTGTTGGAGGCAGCAATGGACATTTTTAATTGAATGTTTTCAAGCCAATGATGATTAAAAATGTATTACATTCAGCCAGGCTACTGGGGGATGCTTCAGTTTCCTTCACAGAAAACTGTGTGGTGGAGATCCAGGCCAACACAGCTAATGAATGAGTCTCTAATGTTGGTGTCTGCTTTTAATCCTCATATTGGGTATGACAAGGCAGCAAAGATTGCTAAGACTGCACACAAAAAAAGGATCAACCTTAAAGAAAACTGCTATTGAGCTTGGCTATCTCACAGCAGAGCAGTTTGGTGAATGGGTAAAGCCTAAGGACATGCTGTGTCCAAAGTGACTGAAATAAATTTATAATAAAAATGAACATGTAAAATTTTTAAAAAGACAAAAATATGGCTGAGGATGTGGCTTAGTGGTCAAATACCCCTGAGTTCAATCCCTAGTACCAAAAAAAAAAAAAATTAGGGCTATGTTTTGCTTTTTGTTAACCCATAAAGCCCTATGAATATTGTTACTATACAGTCTAGATTCTAAATTATACCTTAGAAGTTAAACTTAGTTAGATATACAGCTTAGGAGACCACTTTGCCTTGTTGGTGTTCTCCAAATAACAATTATCTGCATCAAAAGTCTCAGATCTATATAGAAAAACAAATTGGGTTGATATTTATTCATTTCATTTAATGTTTTATAGCTGGATAAAGTAACCTGTGATCAATAAGTTATACATACAATCGTGTTACTCTTCACACTGGAATTGAAATGTATTACATTTTGGGGAAAGATAATAATGAAAGCTGATCTGTTTAAAGGCAATACTATAAAACACAAAAACATTTTGCCACTTATCCACACAAAACAAAAGTTAAAAATTTAGCCTTTCTCTGATTCATGTTTTAAATGTAATGTTATATTGTGTTAACTGAAGTTCATATACACTCAGGAAACAATATATGCAAACTTTGTAAAATAACATTTAAGAAAGAGACAAAGATTAGCTTCAGAACTACAAAAACATTCCTAAAATTTGCCAAGAGCCCAAACTCACCTAAATTAAGGCTCTCTCTCTCTCACATTACTCCATGTTAAGATAATCTCAAAGTAGATAGACTTAAGCTCATGTAAAGTTACATTCAAAGGATAATTTTTTAAATAAAGATAACTGATTTTAAAATAAATAAGGAGCTGGGCACAGTGGCACACACCTGTAATCTCAGCACTTTGGGTGGCTGAGACAGGAGAATCGCAAGTTCAAAGCCAGCCTCAGCAATGGCGAGGTGCTAAGCAACTGAGTGAGACTCTGTCTCTAAATAAAATACAAAATAGGGCTGGGGATATGGCTCAGTGGTCAAGTGTCCCTGAGTTCAATCCCCAGTACCAAAAATAAATAAATAAATAAATAAATAAATAAATAAATAAATAAATGACATAGTACAAAATTACATGAGGATTTTAGTAAATTATAAAAAGTATGTAAGGTTGTAAGAAAGTTTTAAAAAAGAAAATAAAACTTATGAGGAATTTTATAAGTAATTGAGTTCACAATTTAATGGATCCTATTAGAGGCTGAATAGATACCAAATACACATTAGTGCTATTATAGTGATTATGTCTCTTGGTCCAAAGTCATTATACAAACAAAACATGTTTTTACTCTTGTTAATTTCATTTTGTATTTTCCATGTAAATTTTATAACTATTGCCTGTGAATGTTTTGGAGAGGTATTGCTTCAAGAACACAAAACCTGTGTTAATTTAAGGTATTGAGAGACAGGCTCAGTGGCACTTGCCTGTAATCTGAGCACATTGGGAGGCTGAGACAGGAGAATCATGAGTTCAAAGTCAGGCTCAACAATGGAGAGGCATTAAGCAACTCAGTGAGACACTGTCTCTAAATAAAACACAAAAAATAGGGCTGGGGATGAGGCTCAGTGGTTGAGTACCCCTGAGTTCATTCCCTTGTGCCAAAAAAAAAAAAAAAAAAAAAAAAGATATTAAGCCAGCATCTACAGGACAGATAGGATAAAAGGCTAACTTTGAGTACTAATACAGACCCCAAATAAATATGAGGGATAAATGACTGTAATGTTATGGACATTGAAGTTAAAGCCCAGTACTCTTACTTTAAGACTGGTGAGGCTGGCATGCTGGATGTTTAAGATGAAGGCTTAAAGATAAGTTTAAAATAAAATAACCAAGAAAACCAATATTTGGCTCTTCGCCTCTGAGTTAGCCTGAATACAGGGAATGTGAGAGCTTCTCTAAGGAACTTTACAGCTCATGCTTGCTATGTTCCAAAGGAACTGAGCCTATGAACTCATGAGATGAACACCCCAAATCTGATTGGGCCATGAGTAAAAATAATAGATACTTTAGTTGTGCTACATGCCAAAATTATTTTCCTAGCACTTGCAATTTAGTCTTTCACATTAAAATGATTCTCTTAAAATTAAAAAATAATTAATCTTCACACATTGCTATAATTTTTTTCTTCTACTTTTTGACTTAGTCTTTTAATAAAGTGGTCAGCTCAGCTACAATGCCAGGAAACATCCAGAACATCTCTCCTCTCACCATTCACTACCTGATTTCATAAAAAGAGTTAATATCACCCGTGATGACATCAGGACTTTCCCTCCTACATCCTCCCCTGCATACCCCTCATGTCTGATTTCAGGACTCTGAGAGGAAAATCCCTTCCCCCATGTCACTCCTTCCCAGCTTGAAGAATTTATTTCTTCCTTTCAGAGTCTAGAATAATAAATATAGGAAATAAAAAGTCCCCAAAATAATGTGGCCTGAGAAAAATGGAGTAAAAAGAAAGCCATGCACTGAAAGCTTTCATCTCCCAAGACAAATGTTTTTCTAGTGATAATTGCAGGCAGGAAAAAGGTGTCCTCTCAATATGATGATAGCCTTTGAGGGGCACTGATCTTCTGGAGAGCACAGATCTTTGAACCAAGAGTTCAAATTCCTGAGCACTAAAACCAACACATTCACTGGTCGATTAGAAAAGACTCTAAATTTCTGAGTGCCCAAAACTGATATGCTCATTAGACCACCTCTCACAATAATCTATATAAGCCCAGTTTCTCTTTTTGTTCAGTGGATCATTTTCCACCAGAAAAGTGGGTCAATTTCTGTAGGTGTAGTTCTGTTTCTGAATAAAGGCTGAAATAATTTGTAAAGATTGCGTCTGGCCAGTGTCTTTGTTCTAACAGTCTCATACATAGTAGTTATTGAACTTCCCTGCAGATAAGAGTGAATCATATTTCTATGCACACATTTTTTTTTTGGTATTGAGGTTTGAATTTTCTTTATTCACTCAGGGGTAATCAACCACTGAGCCACATCTCCAGCCCTATTTGTGTTTTACATAGAGACAAAGTCTCACTGAGTTGCTTAGCACCTCACCATTGCTGAGGCTGGCTTTGAAATTGTGATTCTCCTATCTCAGCCTCCCAAAGTGCTGGGATTACAGGTGTGCACCACTATGTCCAGCTTTTATGCACTTTTTAAGAATCTGTGTGTGGAAGCCAGGTGAAGTGGTGCATGCCTGTAATCCCATAACTTTGAGAGTTTGAGACAGGAGAATCAGGAGTTTAAGGCCAGCCTCAGCAACAGCGAGGTGCTAAGCAACTCAGTGAGACCCTGTCTCTACATAAAACACAAAATAGGGTTGGGGATGTGGCTTAGTGGTTGAGTACTCCTGTGTTCAACCCCAGTACCCTCACTAAAGAAAAAAAAAAAAAAAGAATCTCTGTGGAATGTCAAATTTAGAGAAAATATTTTACCCATGCCTTTTGAGTCTGGCTAATTTCACTTACATCAAGTTTTCTAGTTTTAGTAACAGAAAATTGCTTTATTTTGTTAGATTTATTACTAATTTTTTAAATTTATTAATTGTTTTTAGTTGTACATATTATTAGGATTCATTTTGACATAATTATAAAATCATGGAATATAATTTGCTCAAAGTCAGTCCATAGTACTTCCCCTTATTCTCTTTACTTTTTCCTCCTACCTTTCTTATTTTCTTTTCTGATCTTTTTGCTGTTAACTTAGCATTTGTTTAAATTAGTGCCTTGGATACACATAAAGGTGAGACTCAGTATAGTAGATTTCTATCTGCACATAGGAAAGTATGATTCAGATTCATTCCACTCTTCTTGTCTTATCTTGTTCCTCTTCCCTCCCCCTCGATCCTCTTGCTCTTCTCTTCTGATCTTTCTTTTATTTTGATGGAATTCCCCTTTTTTTCTTCTCTTTTTTTCCCCTCTTCTTTTGTACTATCTTTCACATATCAGAGGAAACATTCAACCTTTGGCTTTCTGGGTCTGTCTTATTAAACCTAGCGTGATAGTCTCCAGTTCCATTCATTTACCAGCAAATCTCATAATTTTATTCTGCTTTATGGCTGAAAATACTCCATTTTGTATATATATATCACATTTTCTTTATCCATGTATCTGTTTAAGGGAACCTAGAATAGCTTCATAGCATGACTATTTGAACTGTGTTGCTCTAAAAATTGATGTGGCTGTGTCACTGCAGTATGGTTTGAATATATATCATGGAGTGGAATAGCTGGATCATTTGATGCTTCCACTTCTAGTTTTTAAAGAAATCTACATACTGCTTTCCAGAGTGGTTGCACTAATTTGCAGTCCCACCAGCAATGTATAAGTATACAGTTTTCCTCAAATCCATGGCTGAGTAATTTTCTTTTTTGTACCAGGGATTAAACTCAGGGGCACTCAACCACTGAGCCACATCCCCAGCCCTATTTTGTATTTTATTTAGAGACAGGGTATAAAGAGTCTATGCCATAGACATGCCTGGACATGCTGGGGACTCACTAAGTTGCTGGCCATAAGAAACAGCAGCCATTGACTTGCTTACTCATGCCTGCTTGCAATTGATAAGGGGCTGTGAGGGGCACCTAACCATAGGCCTCCCTAGCAATGACTGGTTACAAGTGATAGGGAGATCAGCTCCATGCACATGTGCCAAGAAAGGCCTAGTTGCAATTATAGTATCTCACTGGACATACCCAATGGACATTGACTTTACTGAGTGTAACCTATCACCAGCTCAAACCACCAACTTGGAACTGCATTTAAACTGCTTGTCCTGCCACATTGTGGACTTTGCTCCAAGAACATCAGTGAGACCAACTACCTTGCTGTTTATCCCTGGATGTACTCCAACATTTCCTGCCATTTAGCTGTCAGCTGAAGAGAACCACCAGACAAGGACAATGTCTGCTCTTTGGCTCAGAGAAGTCACCTGGTATTGGAGATATTTTGGGGCTTGTGGTTGTCCTAGGATTGTGTGAATGGCTGGTAGTGTTTATTTGCCCTAGGATAGTGTGATTTACCTATAGTGTTTAATTAGTGTGCATTGAGTACTAGTTGGGGTGCTCCAGAACACCCAACACTTTTTACTTTGATTAATTATATTTGATGATTGTTGTGATAGAACATACACTTGCATTTAAAGACAATTCGCCTCTGAGTAATTATGAATTGCACATGCCACTCATGACAGTTGGCATAGTTGGCAGGATTATCTAAGTTTTCAAATTTATGGGTAATTGGCTGAAATAGAAGTTGTAAACTCAGATAGCTTTCATTAACACTGCATGCTATTTGTTCACCTCCAAATGACACCTGTTTACAGCCCTCTCAGGGTCTCTTGGCAGTAAGATCAGCTCTAGTAGGAAATGATAGTATCAGTGGAAGGAAGCTCCCTGAGGAGATCTCAAGTATACTGGAAAGTTGCATGGTTCACCTCCAAAAGTCACATGTTGAAGGTCCACTCGCGGTCTCTCGGCAGTAAGATTGGCTCTGGGTTTTTGTTTTTGTTTTTTTTGGTACTGGGGATTGAACTCAGGGGCACTTGACCAGTGAACCATATCCCCAATTGGCTGTTCCCTAAGAGATCTTGCCTGCACATCAGGCCACAGTGTTGCCATGTTCTACCTCCAAATGACATCTGTTTAGAGGCCCTTCAGGGGTCTTTTGGCAGTAAGAATGGCTTTGGTAGGGGAACAGCGAACACAAAGGTGGCACAAATACCAAATTTTCCATGTGGAAATGGTTAGTAGAATGATTATATAGACATAGAAAATTATTGATCGAATGATCTCTGTCAAGTGTATATACCGATAGCACTATATCATGGTATTGTAGGAAGTGCACGATTAAGGTAACATCACAGATAGCTATCAAGTTACAAAAATAATGTGAATTAAGAAAAAACTAAACATGTTAAAATTCTAGTCAAAGGGGACCTTAAAAGAATTAAGACCCCCAAACCAATGATGAGACAAAGAGAGGGCTATGCAGGAAAATCTTCCAAAGTTCCAGAAGGGGACAAACTTAAAAGTCACATTTAAAAACCCTGAATTAAGCCAGGCATAGTGGCTCAATCCTGTAATTCCAGCACTTTGGGAGGCTGAGACAGGAGAATCATAAATTCAAAGCCAGCCTCAGCAACAATGAGGCGCTAAGCAACTCAGTGAGACCCTGTCTCTACAGAAAACACAAAATAGGGCTGGGAATATGGTTCACTGGTCAAGTGCCTCTGAGTTCAATCCCCAGTACCAAAAAAAAAACCCTGAAGTAGAACAATCCAAAATTACTCAAGCAGATCCTAAAGTAATACCTGCAATATTGTGTACATCAATTGCAGATGTAGATAAAGATAGACAAAAAGGGAAAAGGCTAGCTGAGAGAATTATTGAAAGAAGTAAAAATAATCCATTTGTACAGGACATAATGGAAGTCCAGGAACTTAAAGAATGCCTACCAGTCATCACAAATAATTAGGCCAGGGAGCTCAAAAATTTAGAACAAACTGTTGAAATTAGAAACAAGTAGGACTGAGATACAGGCATATAGAAGTGAGTTTGCACAGAAAGAAATCAAAGATGCTGAATATTTATTAAAACTTTGGAAAAGGGGAGCAAATGGAGTGATAGTTTCAGAAGGAGAAATGTTAGCCCTAGTAGGTATCATAGAGAATTTACAAATTCAGGATGTATTACTAAAGTTAGTTGATGATCAACCCCTTGAGTCATACTCCATATTTAACTGGGTGGCCCAAGCTTGGACTAAGGTATTTCCAATGATGGATCTATTGTCCTTTGGTACACAGTTACATTGGGCTAATATACAGTAGTGTATAAAACTGTCATAAGATTGGGATTATTGTAATGACATACTCTGAGGAGGCTTCTACACCATTATCTGCTCCTAAAGCCCAAGAGATAAAGAATTTAATTATTAAGGAAGGACCAAGCCATCTGAGGCTAACATTAACAGTGGCACTTGCTAATGCCACAACCATAAATGATATAATAGAATATCTAAGAGAAGACAAAAACCTTGAGACAGACAAGGTCATCTCACTTATTACTCAGGCAAACATGTCCTTCCAAATACAATTTCAAAATATAAATATACAAAACAGGCCTAACAGATGTAGCAGATGTAGAAATCCCATGTGTAATGGATGTAGTAGTCAATACCAGGGAAGAGCACAAACAGGACCACCCTGTATGATAGGATGGGCTGATGCAGGGGCAAGAACTAACAGGGAAGGAAGGAACTCCAAAAATCCCAACAGAGTTATTTATAATAGACCAACATTCAATTAAAAAAAAGATGGAGAGGACCCCTCCATCACGATTGGGACCCCAAGGTCCAAACAATTTTCAACAACAACCTGCCCCAGGGAGGATAACAAATTGGAGGAACCAACTCAGATATGCATAACTAGCACAGATAACAGACCATATATATCTCCTTATCCATTTTATACAAAAGTCAAAATTATAATTTAAATTTTCCTATAGATATATGCAGTCAAATATTGTATGAGACATACTTGCTAAAACAAATAGATGGAAGTAGAAGATATATCTGGAGGAACACTTACAGGTTACCTTATTAAGGCCTATATTCTTGTATATAATTGAGATCCTATCACAGCTGATTTATTAGTTATACAACAAAGCCCACATAATGTCCTGGGGATGGATTATATTCACACAATATTTGGAATCTTACTGCCTTATAAAAATGCTCACAGCTTCTGCATGTTTGTCCATAGTTAAAATGCAGCCTGTTAAACTTCTTCCAGCTACACCTTTTACAAAGCAATACCCACTGAAGTGGGAGTCAAAAGAACATTTTTGACAAAATACAAGAATTATTACAAAATGACATTATTGAACCAAGAGAGTCAATTAACTTTAACAGTACAGTATGGTCCATTCTAAAATCCAATGGCTATTATAAATTTACTGTTGATTATTGTTATCTAAACAGAGGAGTACCCCCACTACCAGGAAATCTCCCAGAAGTGGAAGAGATTATGAATACTATTACTCAGGATAACCCAGAGTATTATGCTACTATTGATCTCACAGATATGTTTATTATACCCATAGATGAGCAATTCAGAGAGCAAACCACATTTAAGTGGAATGACAAACAATATAGATTCAAGAGATTACCTCAAGGATATAAGAACAGCCCTATCAAGCCAGGCACGGTGGCTCAAGCCTGTAATCCCAGCACATAGGGAGGCTGAGACAGGAGAATTGCGAGTTCAAAACCAGCCTCAGCAATGGTGAGGCACTAAGCAAGCAACTCAGTGAGACCCTGTCTCTACATAAAACACAAAATAGGGCTGAGGATGTGGCTCAGTGGTTGAGTACCCCTGAGTTCAATCTTCAGTACCAAAAAAAAAAAAAAGAACAGTCCTATCATAGCCTATGCTACTATCTCACAATACCTGGACCCTATTAAGACAACACACTCAAAGATCAAAATATTAAATTATGTAGATGATATCATAATTTATGGGCAATATACATGAGGTACAAAAAGCACTTGATACAGTGGTCACAGAACTTACTAAAAATGGCTGGACCATTAATAAAAATAAGGTACAAGGTCTCACAGCTCAAGTAAAATTTTGGAGAGTAAGTTAGAATTGGATAATCAATTCTACCTACCACCATTGATAAAAAGTATGGCTCTCCCTAAGCCCACAAACAAAACACAGCCAAATATCTAATTTGCTTATTTGATTATTGAAAAAAATTATATCTCATGTTTACAAATCATCTTAAAACCCATATATGAGGTGACAAGGAAAGCAGTAGGTTTTGTTTGGGGAGAACTGCAATGTTCTGCCTTTAACACACTAAAAAAATACATGAAACAATACCAACACTTACATACACCTGGAAAGGGATGATTTACAATAGATATAATATTCTTACAAGATTATAGTAACTGCGGACTTTACACCACCATTAATGGACAGACATTCCCTATGGCATTCTTTTACAAGAAATTCCCATGGGTATCATAAAAATATTCTCTTTTTTAGAAAACCATATGAACACTTTATAAGGCTCTGCACACTGTTTTCCCACTCACTATGTCAGAATCAACCCATAAAAATCTGATCAACTATATCAGTATTATTACCATGGGCTCTTGTCCCTGGAGAAACACTCCATGGAGTACAGATGGAACCTAAGGTGCTAACATGAAAATGGTACATACAGGAGTTCCATAAGGAACCACCAACAATGGGAAAGATGGTAGCCAAATTGACTGAGCATATAGCAGCCCCGCCAATTGCACCTGTCCCAAAACATAAGCCTGTTGTGTCACCCAGCAGACCAATCAGGCACTGGGCACCTGAGAAATTGTCAAAAAACCTACAAAATGCCTGGGTCACTGATGGCTCTGCTACAGTAATAAATGGGAAGCTCTGCTGGAAAGCTGCAGCCTACAGACCCTCAGATGGAGTAATTCTGACTGATGACTGATGAATGACTGTCTGAGCCCAACATACAGAACTCCATGAGGTAAAATTGGCTATAGAACACTTTAAATCTGAGGGACTAAAAATTGTATATATATTCACAGATTCTTGGTGCACAGCAAATGGCATTGCCATTTGGTCAGGAAAATGGAAATCTTCTGAGCCGGTACAGTGACACATGCCTGTAATTCCAGCCCCTTGGGAGGCTGAGACAGGAGAATGATGAGTTCAAAGCAAGCCTCAATAATGGCAAGGTACTAAGAAACTCAGTGAGACCCTATCTCTAAAGAAAACACAAAATAGGGCTGGGGATGTGGCTCAGTGGTCAAGTACCTTTGACTTTAATCCCTGGTACCAACAAAAAAAAAAAAAAAAAAAAGGGAAATCTTCCAATTGTACTATTAATCATAGGCCTATTTGGTCTCCTGATATTTGGGATTATCTTGCTAAATATGTCATGATAATATGTGTTTCCCATATAGATACACACATTAAGGGCACAGATAAAACATCTACACATAACTGCAAAGTAGATGAGCTCTCTAAACTACATATTAATATATTGCACTTAAAATTACAAAACACAAATCAGTGGACAGCTAAACCAACTTTAAATATGGTCTGACAACCTGATGACAATTTTAAACCACACAATAAAATCTCATTTAAACAGTCTAATAAATGGGTCAAAATCCCACCCCAAAACCATGTCATTATATCTGATTCAGAGATTTTACATATACATAAAAATCTAAGACATATTGATACACATGTATTGTTTGTGTAGGCTTCCAAAAGAAACCTTCCCCTATCATGGTCATGCTGTAAATCTATTGGCCAACATTGCGCTGGTTGTTCTAATGCTCAATTATGATTCAGACACACCTCACCTTCAGATAGGTACAAACCTGACATTTTTAATTTCATTCTTCAAATTGATTTTATAGGACCTTTGCAACATTTTTAAAACAAATATACATGTACAATTGTAGATGTCTTCTCTGGATTGGAACTAGCAAATCCTTGCTCATCACCCAACCAGGAAGCCATCAACTTGATGACAATGGATTAACCATTATGGATTACCAAACATTGTTTAAAGGGAACACATTTCACAGGAGCCCAAATTTAAAAATTATATGATACATTGGACGTAAATGAAAGTATCACCTTGCCTATAATCCTACTGCCAGTGGTTTTATTGAATGATGGAATGGACTACTTAAAACTAAACTCATGGCCTTCACTGACTTGTCTCTAAGGCCATCCCAATTTCAGTCTTTGAATTAAATAATAGACTTCATTTAAACAAATTCTCCTTTTCAGTTTTTCCTTGTGACCCACCTGTTACTCTACCTAGTACACAACATATAAACAATGCTCCCACCCCACCCATAGCACTCATTAAAAATTCAAAAGACAATTCCCTTTCCCTACAGGATATTGTCACATCTGTGCATGAAAACCACTTTTGGACAACTGGTGCCAAAGGCCACCTCCAGTTGACTTAACACAGCAACATCTCTTTCTCTCCATAAAGATAACCTGAGACTCTCTGCTTTGGCCTTGGAGAGCTGCTTCTAAACTTATCTACTTGATCAGCTTTCTTTACATTTTATTTCAGCCCTCATCTCGATTGGATATTTTACCTTTTGCCAACATTGCACCTACACAAACTCTACTGACTACTCCAACGTCTAGCAACACAAATTTCTAGTAAATTACACACTCTGCCGTATAAAAACCTTACAGTTATTTTAAATGTCTTTCTCTCAGGTTTCCTTTGAAATTTTTTTCACATTGCTCAGAAGTAAATTGGACCAACTGCCTTCAATAGACCTTGACCAACCCTCTCCCACCCAGGTATTAGATCTCATTGAGGACCTCTGGCTTCTAGGAGCCATTACTAACCTAACCCCTACCCAACTCTATTTCTTCTCCTCCCATCTTCTACACCTACTGTTTGGTCCTTCACATATTTATTGTGAAACCCAGCATTAAATATTTCCTTTTATCTCTACATGTCTATGGTATGGTCATTTTCCTGGCCTTGGATCCTTTCCCCAACTTCCTCCCAGTCACCTAATGTGTTGTCTCCTTCACTCCTATAGATTTTTGTCATTTTGATCCCATTTACTGCTTTTTTCTTCTACATTGTTTGTCACATGATACATGTTAGTCCCTTGATAAAACCTCAGGATATCACACCGGAGGTTATCATTACAGCTAATTTAGATACAGATGTTGTGATACTATGAGATCAACACAACAACATTCACACATATCACAATTCCCCATTTTTTATTTTACTCCAATCCACTACCTCAGACATTCCCTATATAATCTCTGACCTCATAACACAACTATTCCCAAGAGTCTCCCTCAACTCAGACATACCCCACATAATCTCTGACCTAACACAATTGCTCCCAAGAGTCTCCCTTGACCAATCACCATCTGCATTTGTCTCTATAGTATCTTTGATACAAATACACCTACAACATTTGGCTTCTCAACATGAGGTCACCGTTCCAATAGGTATTGACTCTGTATTTCCTTCTCTTCCTCCATCATATGATCTGGCCACACAATGCCAGTTCAACTGACTCTAACCCTACTAATGAGGAGGACATCCCTTTAGATTCACAAGTTCCACATACCTAAAACTTTACACATGTTACTCCAACACCATGGATATATGTAAATTTATCCAAGATGCTCCATTTTTGAAAGAGCACACATGGTCATTATCATATCCAATACAACCTAAAATCTTTTTTGACTAAGTATACATTCTACAGACACATAGATTCAATATATTACACTCAATATCATACAGCCACCAAAAGGTATAGCTCATGACATCAAACCTTCTTAGATAATACACCAAACCTCACTAATTGGGTTGACTCCAATCTCCATCATTGTTCTTTTAAATCATGGAGACAAATTACCACAGCTTCAACATACTATCCCTACTTCTTTCGCTCATTATCTTCATCTTTCTCTGATTTGATTTCCTTTAACTACAGTGGTGATACCACCATTTATACATATACAAAAATAATAGCATCCCATGATTCTATTGTAATTTGACTGCCAAAGTAAAATTTTTGTCCTTATGAAACTCAATTTTTGATTTTCCCTGCCTCACTTGTGGAAACAAATATGACTACTATGACCATACAAACCTAACTGCCTCAAATGACAAAACAGGGGAAAAGAAGGATTACAGCCCAAACACCCCATACTTTCTGAATGTCTCTGACTGGACTGTCCTGCCTAACTTCCCACAAAACATCCAACAAGTCCCACAACCTTTTGGTTTTAACTGCCCAACAAATTTCTTTAAGGTACATCCTAAATTCAACAACCCAACACTTTAGTGTTATGTGCGGTAACCTTTCCATACCTACCATTTTTCTCTGAATTAAAAATATACTGTCATAATTCCTCTTGGGACCCAAAGATTTATAATGTTTCCCAACCACCCATAAATGTACAATATTGGTATACAACACTTGGTACACAATATTGGCACTTCCCAGTGGCCCTAACAAATGTATTACCACAACCCATCAACATGACACCAATTAAGCCTCTGCCAAGAGCTCTTTATGCCTGCTTTTTTCACTTTTGTGCATTAACACTCTCTATACCAGATATTTCCAGACTTGACCTTCAACCTTACTATTCTACACATTTCATACAACTCCATCTTTTGTTTTTCCAACTCCAAAGCTCATACAAATTCTCATTACCTCTTGGACTTTTTCCTTCTCCAAATAACACTGTCAACTTCTCTTTTGATGGTTTACATCCATACCTCATTAGAGCTTATCAGTGTACCACAACTATGATACAAATCAACATTCAAAACACCCAGGTTGACAATACCATGCTTTATTTCAATACATCTGGGATCTTTTATTTTAACAGGAACACTTACATTTCCTGACATATCCCAAATTCTATGCCCATGTACTGGACTTCTAATCCTTTTAGAACTATACTTTTCAACATTTCCTACACAATTTTACCGAAAAGGTGGGTCAATTCTTACCTCCACACCTTACTCCTGTTTGACCTTCTGGTAAACACATCTAAATTCTACCAAGTTTACCCCACATTACTACCTTACCTTAAATATTTACCAAATGTACAATAACAACTTCTATTCCCATAACTCCTCTTTTGATACATTCATCCTCTTAGATGTTTCAAAAAACTCATTTATAGCCATAAGTCTTCCAGTTATTCTTTTGCCCACTATTCTCCTGCCTGCTATAATATTTCCTCCTTGGACTATTTCTCTCCTTCAGTCCATACTTCTGTCTTTTTCTCTCATTGCCCCATCAGCTTTCTTAATGACACTGTAGGTACCAGATTAAAAACAGACAACTGTCCATTAACATTTTGGACCACCCACAGACAAGCTTTCCAAAGTCTATATACTCATCAACTTTCATTTTTGCCATATACATTCCAGATACTACTTCCATTCAACAATAAATGACACCTTTTTGATATGGTAGCCCATAACCCAGTACTAAATGCCACCACCACCATACACTTAAATATGCTTAAACAAAAATCTAATGTCATGTATATTTTCCCCATTTTTTTCTCCAGATTCTATGTGTCACAAAATTCCCCTGGGCCATACATTCTTTTGCGTGATGGTTATAATACTAACCACTGCTTCATTACAGCTCACCATAATCCTACCTTTACTTTTCACTGGAGGCTTAAACACCCTCCTCTTATATCTCCTGCTCCACTTTTTTCAAAATTTTTTTATTTGTTGATAGATCTTTATTTTATTCATTTATTATTTATATGTGGTGCTGAGGATCAAACCCAGTGCTTCACACATGCTAGGGAAACGCTCTACCACTGAGCTACAGTTCCTCTCCTGCTCCACTTTATGTCCCTAATATGCACACCCAAATTTGGTGCTAGTCCAACCAGACATACACAGGCTCAACATCCACCTTGACCTTCGTGCTCTACACTTCCTTTTTTTAAACCACACTACACACCCGATATGCCTATTTACCTGCCACAATTCCCTCACCTTCCATTGATAGGACCCAAAAAACTACTCTATAGCAGGACTTGCCACAGGCAAACTCACCAATACACATGAGATAAAAAAAAATACATATAGTTGTTGGCAAAATATCTAACTTATAAAAAAAAAGGTAAAAACCATCACAGCCCTAATTCACTCTCCTCCTTATCTTCATTACTTACTAATATTAATATTCAAACTAAGATCCTCACAGACTCCTAGAAGATAATATATAAAGATAATAAGGCCATTAAAAAGACATTAGAAGTTCTAGCTGACAAACTATATAAGGTAAATACTTGTGCTACTATGAGAGTTACCTGTTCAAATCTACACAGACTTACAAAAAATGTTTAAAACAGACATTGCTACACATACTGCCACATGCAAATCTTTCTTAAACATCACAAACCCTTCTAGATGTGATCAAAATTTTTGCTTGATAAATCTTTTACAAGTCTCTACACTTCAAAAGGCCACAGACTATAAAACACATAAATGCCCCCCAAAATTGGTATACTTACAATATTGCCAGTAAAAAGTACTATCTGGATTGATGATGAACTATATAGTACTGAGTCTTTGACACAACTGTTCCCATTACAATATATGGTCTTACATGTCCCACAAATAGGGCTTTCCTTTATACAGGTACAGACTATATTTATTCCAATTAGACTCTATGATCTAGGTAATTACCATTTTTTTAAATATTTTTTTAGTTGCTGATGGACACAATGTCTTTATTTTATTGTTTTGTATGTGGTGCTGAGGATCGAACCCAGGGCCTCACTCTTGCAAGGAAAGCGCTCTACCGCTGAGCTACAATCCCAGCCCTAATTACCATTTTATTTACATCTTCTAATGTGATGACAAACATCTCTGCCCTAGGCCACAATGACACTGATATATAAAATGTATCTATACACAATGTGTCATAACACATTAATCATACATAAAATGTCACCATGTCTTCTCAAAAATATGGCACTTTTTCCAGTATTTCTACCATACACCTCCAAACAAACACCACTATAAAAATAGGCTCTATAAATGTTCCCAATCAGATCTTCCACTCTTTCATAGACAAACATGATAGACTAAATCAACACATAGATGATAACTTGAGACAGTTACAAAATTTACAGACCAAAGCCTCTACAGAGCTAAAAGATCTCAAACATAGTACTTTCCATGTTAATGATCTGGTACATATCCTCTAATCCAATACAATTGCCTTAAAACAAGATCTTGCTTCACTAAATTTCCCATGTTCTCCTTTTAGGACTGTCCAAACATTATTGCACTTCAATACAATGTACTTACATTGGCCTTCCTCATTAAATTTTGTTAAGTGGATTCTTTATGATATTATTTACTGGGGGTTATATTACAATAAAACTACTGTTGTACTTTTGTAACCACAAAATTAAAAATGCTATTGTTGTTCATGATAATGCCAAAGTACAGTTACTTACTACTAAAACATTTTACAAAACCACAATTACTCAAATCCCAGATTCTAATGATCATGTTTATAAACATATTAGTGTATAAGATTAATAAACTTTGATATATTTTAATTTGCTTTGATGTAATTTAATTTTTAAACTCTAATGATATATAGTATATATAACAGTATAATATATATTACATATTAATATATACCGATATAATAATAATACAGATATAATAGTATATATAACAAATGTTATATATATTATTATTCTTCCATTATGATGAAAACCCTTGTACCTCTGTATGTCTGCAGGCTTCCAGGTGATGGACTATAAGAAGCATATGCCATAGACATGCCTGGACATGCTGGGGACTCACTAAGTTGCTAGCCATAAGGAACAGCAGCCATTGACTTGCTTACTCATGCCTGCTTGCAATTGATAAGGGGCTGTAAGGGCACCTAACCATAGGCCTGCCTAACAATGATCGGTTACAATTGATAGGGAGCTCAGCTCCATGCACATGTGCAAAGAAAGGCCCAGTTGCAATTATACTATCTCACTGTACATAACCATTGAAAATTGATTTTCACTGGGTGTAACCAATCACCAGCTCACACCACCAACTTGGAACTGCATTTAAACTGCTTGTCCTGCCACATTGTGGGCTTAGCTCCAAGGACATCAGTGAGACTAGCCACTTTGCTGTTCAACCCTGGATCAACTCCACCATTCCCTGCCATCCAGCCATTGGCTGAAGAGAACCACCAAACAAGGACAACATCTGCTCTTTGGCTAAGAGAATTCACCTGACATCAGAGGTATTTCAAGGCTCGTGGTTGCCCTAGGATTGTGTAAATTACTTGTAATGTTTAGTTTCCCTAGGATAGTGTGAATTACTGGTAGTGGTTAGATGCCCTAGGATAGTGTGTTGCATCCAACCTGCACCTCTCCCCAAGAAGTGCAGCCCAAACAACTCTGCAGAAGCAGCAAAGTTTATTGAGAAAATAGGCACACAGGCCAATTGATTGGGGTCAGCTCTCCTTTCCTTCAGAGAGTGACCCCAAAGTGAGGGTTTCAGAGGTTATTATTAGGTGGGCTAGCCACATGACTCAGGAAAACATGATTTGGCAGATATTCAATCTATAGTTATTTACAGTTCAATTGTGACAGCGCCTCCTATGTCCCCTTTCAGTTCCTGGAAATTTAGGTAACTGGCCGGGGGTCTGGCAGCCTGTGGTTTTGCACCCCCATCCGTGAGAAGCAAGCATAGTAAAGCATTAATTACAGAAGCACAAAGAGCAGGATAGCAGATACGTGCAGGCCTGAGCCAGAGTGACTCCATCTTGAGTTGGGATTTTACAAGTGTAACTTACTTATATTGTTTAATTAGTGTGCATTGAATGCTAGTTGGGGTGCTCCAGCATACCCAACACTTTTTACATTAATTAATTTTATTTGATGATTGGTATGATTGAACATACACTTGCATTTAAAGACAATCAGCCTCTGAGTGATTATTAATTGGACATGCTGCTTGTGACACAGGGTCTCACTTATTGGCTTAGTGTCTTACCATTACCAAGGCTGGTTTTGAACTCACGATCCTCCTGTCTCAGCCTCTGGAGCTGCTGGGATTACAGGCATGTAACACCACACCAGCCATGGCTGAGTAATTTTTAAAGCAGAGATTAAATTCTAATTTTGTGTCTTGAGGACTTCAGTGATTAAACATTGTAAATTCAATAAAGCCCTTTTTCTTAGTTCTCTGTTGTTTAGGCTCCTCTGTGGCCCTTTCTCTTAGGTTCTTAGGCCAAATCAACTCCATTTTGAAAATATGCACCTGCTCACTGAGGCATAGCATTTCTGTTAAACCCACACTGAAAGAGTCCCTACCTACTAAAACCACAGCAAAGACATGAAGTAACAATTACAGGACCAGATGGGTTATTTTTTTACTATTTCTTTATACTTGACTATACAGTTAAGAAGTTTATTCCAGCAGGCCGCTTCACCTTGTATAAGTACAGCCTGGCAGATATTCTCCGTCAATAAACCTTCGCTTGAATTCAAAGGTGTATCTCTCCTGGATATTTCCACCACCTACCCTATCTTTATAGCACTAAAACCTGGGAGGGGGTCCATTGTCATTGCTTGCTGGCTCTCAGTTCATAGGAATTTGAGCCACATTCACTATGCCCCCTCCTCCCTTTCCAAATATCCACCATAAGACATTTCTTCCTCTAGCTGTTACTGACCTCCTCACACATCACAGAATTTCACTCGACAGCCTTTTCTCTACTGGTGGTGAGTTCTTGGAACACCCTATATGGTGGTCCTGAGCTTGTGCCTCTCTCTCTCTCTCTCTCTCTCTCTCTCTCATTAAATCCTAGTGCTGGGTCAAGGCCTCCATTAGCTTTGGCTGCTGATTTTATAGGGATGGATGAAAACCTTCAATGAAGGTCTGCTTCTTCATGGGAGGAAGTGAGGTT
>PVHX01012814.1:0-57513 GCA_004024805.1 Geosciurus inauris | reverse complement strand
TGGGGACAGCAAGGGTGATGGAATATGATGGTCATAAAAACCCTAACTTTATGTATGACTGCATATATGATGTGATTCTATACAACTTACAACTAGAGAATTGATATGTTATCCTCTATCTATGTACAATGAGTCAATTTACACTGTCAACATGTAAGCCTAAATAAAACAAGAATAAAAATTAAAAAAAAAAAAGAAAAAAAAATAACAACAAAATCCTCTTGCATGTCAATTAGAATTGTGTTGAATAGAGATTAGTGAGAAGTGATGTAAATATGCAACTATACCTTGCTATCCCAAGTATAGGATTTCTCTTCAGTTATTTAAGTCCTTTGTTTCTAGGTTATATAGATTTTTAAGTTATGTCTAATTCAATACTTGTAAAATTTATATCTAAATACTTTACCATTTTTGTCATATTTTTCTACCATTCTGTTTTCTGACCAGGTATTAGTTCAACACTTTCCATATATGACCTTTTATATATTAGCTTTCTGTTCCCCAACTTATAAAAGTCTAATATATTTTTTCTAACAGTTTTACATAACTGGTTTTATTTTTTCTATTTTTTATAAATCTAATTTTATTTAGGATAATTGAAGTTGATAAAAGCAGCTTTTTATTAATTGCAAGTAATAAAAGTCCTAGAGTCAATTTATAAATACAATATTTAAGAATACTGGAAAATCTGATATAAAAATATATACTAGATAGATACATGTTATGAATGCTACCAAGAGGAAAAAATAGAGGAAAAATAGATCATATAACTTTACTAAAATATTCAAAATATTAAAATATTAAATATAATTATTTTATTTCTGGCATAGATGATGCCAATGTCTATCAATAGGAAAAAATAGCATTTTAAATAATTGGTGCTGAAACAAATGGATATTCCCTATGGGGTAAAATGAGCCTTAAACCTTACCTCAGGTCATTCACAAAAATTAACTCAGAATGGATCACAGATGTCAATGTGAAAGCTAAAAAATACAAAACAGATTGGAGAAGGGGAGGAAATGTCTTCAGGATGTTAGCATAGGCAAAACACTAACCAAGAAAAAAGCTTGAAAAGTTGGTTTATACCAAATGTATAAATTTCTGCTCATAGAAAGACATTCATTTAAAAGTAAAGTAAACATACTTAGAGACAATATTGAAAATCCATATATCTGAAAAAAAGACTTCACATACATTCTTATAATTCAATAAGACAACAAAATGTAATTGAAATAGGCAAAACATTGAACACATAATTCACACAAAAAGATATATCTGCCAGGTGTGGTGGTGCTTGCCCTATAATTCCAGTGGCTCTGGAGGCTGAGGCAGGAGGATCACAAGTTCAAAATCCAGTCTCAGCAACTTAGCCAGGCCCTAAGTAATTTAGTGAGAACCTGTCTCAATATAAAAAATAAAAAGGGGTAGAGATATGGCTCAGTGATTAAGCACCTCTGGGTTCAACTCCTGATCCTGCCCCCCCACAAAAGGGGGCAGGATCATATATTAATCATATATTAATCAACTATTAATATATGATGATCAATTATCATAAAAATGTCTTATATACTACTCATAAGGGAAATGCAAATTAAAACTATGATTGTGGTACTCCATATCCCAAAATAAACAAAATTTGACAGTTTGACAATGCTAAATGTTAACAAAGGTATTCAGTAAGGGGAATTGCACATAATGTCAGTGAGTTTATAATATGGTATAAACATTATGAAAAACTATTTGGGTTTCTCTTAAAGTTAAATATGCATTTATGATTCAATTCAGTAGTTCTATTGCTAAATGAAATTTTAAAGTGTATATTCACCAAAAAATCTTGGTCACCAATATTCACAACACCCTCATTTATAACCTGCTTTACCTTGTATCATGGACAGAAAAATGGTCCCACAAAAATGTCCACATTCTAATTCCTGGAGACTGACTCTACTTGCAAGAGGGACTTAGCAGATACGATGAAGTTTAGAGATTACCCTAGGTGATTTAGGTGAGCCAAATTTGATCACAAGCATTCTTATAAGTGAAAAAGGTAGACAGGAAAGTCAGACACTAAATGATGTGAGCATTACTTCTACATCTTTGATGATGGAAAAAGCCCAGGAACCAAGCAATGTGGGCGTCCTCGAGGAGCTGAAATAAACCAGGCCAATTTGCCTCCAAATGTCTAGGAAGAGTTCAGTAGTATCTACATCTCAATTTTGGCCCTCAGAGAGCTACTTTGGACCTTCAACCTGTGGAATTTTAAAATTATAAATCAGTGTCGTTTTAAGCCTTCAAACGAGCTTATTTATTTCCACAGAATTAGGAAACTAAAACATCTGATGATATTCATCAGAGTATCAAATATTTATCAGCTAATGGCCTGTTTTTGGAAAGATACTATTCAGAATCATCTATTTATATATGCAACTATATGGTGAATCACTGTAACACCATGTTCTCTTGAATATGTGCCACAAGATTCCATAAAATTTGATTTATCTTCTATTTTAATTTAAAGGGACCAAGGTAGTTGTGGTTGCCTTGGGCAGAGGTTGAGGTGATAGTCTACAAAGGTGCATAAAGGTATTTTTCTGAATAATAGAAATGCTTTCTATATTGTTTATGGTGGTGAATATATGGGCCAATGTATTTGTAAAAACCCATCAAGTGGTACAACTTAATAAATACATTTTATCATATTTCAATAAAATTTTCTTTAAGAGTAAAAAATATCCACTCATATTATGAAATAGTTTAACGTAGATTTAAACTGAGAATACTATATGCAACTAGAATGGAAACTTGAATAAATCAATTGCCATGAATGAATTCTTAAGAAAATTAGAAAAATCCTTGCAACAAAAGTCCAGCTTAAAAACAGTTTTTCAAAGTTTTATGGCAGAATTAAATCCTAAAGTGGTTTAAATGATTCCAGGCAGTATAAATTATAGTAGGAAAAGCTGTTATAAATTATGATAAACCTATACATAAAATAAAATTCAGTCATTAAAATATTTTTGCCATATAAATGTACTAATAACATCCTATTTAATGATTCTTGAGTTTACTTCTTGTTCTTTAGGAGTTGTATTGAGGAAGTCTTTCCTGAGCCAACATGATGGAGAATTGGGCCTAGTTTTTCTTTTAGTAGGCTCAGGGTCTCTGGTCTAATACCAAGGTCCTTGATCAACTTTGAGTTGAGTTGTGTGCAGGGTGACATATAGGGGTTTAATTTCAATCTACTACATATGGATTTTCAGTTTTCCTAGCACCATTTGTTGAAGAAGCTATCTTTTCTCCAATGTATGTTTATAGTGCCTTTGTCTAATATGAGATAAATGTATTTGTTTGTCTCTGTGTCTTCTAGTCTGCTCGATTGGTCTTCAATTCTATTTTTGTGCCAATACCATGCCATTTGGGTTACTGTAGTTCTGTAGTATAATTTAAAGGCTGACATTATGATGCCTCCAGCATTAATTTTCTCACTAAAGATTGCTTTGGCTATTCTGGGCCTCTTATTTTTCCAAATGAATTTCGTGATTGCTTTTTCTATTTCCATGAAGAACATCATTGGAATTTTAATGGGAATTGCATTAAATTTGTATAGAACTTTTGGTAATATAACTTTTTGTCAATATTAATTCTGCCTATCCAAGAACATGGGAGGTTTTTTCATTTTCTAAGCTCTTGTTCAATGTTTTTCTTTAGTGTTCTGCAGTTTTCATTGTAGAGGTCTTTCACCTCTTTTGTAAGATTGATTCCCAAGTATTTTATTTTAAATGTTTTTAAGGCTATTGTGAATAGGTTAGTTTCCCTGATTTCTCTTTCACAACAAAGGAAACATTTAAGAACATGAACAGAGAGTTTACAGAATGGGAGAAAATCTTTACCACCTGCACCTCAGATAGAGCATTAATCTCCATAATATACAAAGAAATAAAAAAAAAAAAACAACAACTCCACCTCCTTCAAAAAAAATAAATAAATAAACCAGTCAGTAAGTTGGCAAGGAGACTGAACAGACACTTCACAGAAAAATATGAGTGGTCAAAAAATATATGAAAAAATGTTCAATATCTCTAGCAATTAGAGAAATGCAAATTAAAACTACACTGAGATTCCATCACACTCCATTCAGAATGGCAATTATCAAGAATACAAGTAAGAATAAATGTTGGTGAGGATGCAGGGAAAAATGTTCACTCATACATTGATGATGGAACTACAAATTGGTGCAACCACTCTGGAAAGCAGTATGGAGATTCCTTAGAAAATTTGGAATGGAACCACCATTTGATCCAGTTATCCCACTCCTTGTCTTACAACCAAAGGACTTAAATCTACAAACTTCAGTGACACAGTCACATCAATGTTTATAGCAGCTCCATTCACAATAGCCAAGCTATGGAATCAAACTTGGTGATAAAACAAACAAACAAAAAGGCTGAATGTTCTGTGAAATATGGATGCTAACCCATAACAAGGAAGGGTAAGGGGGGGAAGTATAGAAGTTCATTAGATTAGACAAAGTGGAATGATGTAAAAGGAGGATGAATTAGAATATGAAAGACAATAGAATGAATCAGACATAACTTTTTTATGCTCATACATGAATATATGACCAGTGGAACTCCACATCATGTACAACCATAAGATCAAAATTGGAATGGGCTACATTCCATGTATGTATAGTATGTCAAAATACAGCCTACTATCATGTATATGTAAAAACAACAACAAAAAAATGATTGTAATGACATATTTTTGAATGAGTTTTAATTTTATTCAATACTTATTGTCTATCACTTTCTCATAATAGATAATGGAAAAGACCAAAGGTGGTTCCTGTTCCCACAGAGTGAGGAAGAAAAGTAAACAAGTACTAATTACTATGATACATGCTATAGTAAGAAAATTGTCAGGTACTGCATATGGAGGAAGAGCGACTAATTTAGACTTGGGCTGGGAAATATAGAGGAAATCAATGTAACAAGATTTTCCACAGCAAAAGAGATTCAGATTGAAAATGGCAAATAAACATTAAGAAGTCCTTTATTCATCATACCACAACTAGTTAGCCACATTATCACTGTTTATTAATGAAATATCATATTTTCCACAAAATTTCTACTCTTTAGCCTTTATTTTACAGCAATCTGCCTGTATTAGTCCATTAAAAATATTATTGCCAAAACTAACAATGACTTCTTATTTCTGATCCAACAGACACATTCTCAGTTTACTTTCTCTCTCTGCAACACTTCTCACAAGTGATAACTTTCTCTTTTTGAAACTCTATTCTTTTGGTTCCATTACTAGGCTTCTAAGGCCACCTAAACAAAATACTGTAGACTGGGTGGCTGAAACAACAGAAATTTATTTCTCACAGTTCTGGAAGTTGAGAGGCCAAGGTCAAGGTGTCACAGTTTGATTTCTCCTGAGACTCTCTCCTTAGCTTGCAGATGGCTTTCTAGTTCTGTCCTCTCATAACCTGTCCTCAGTTACTGGTATCCATGGTGTCTTTTCTTCTTCTTATAAAGTGATTTAAAGCTTTTTGGTTTAGGTCTTGATCATTATGATCTCATTTAACTTCACTTCTTTAAACTCCCTGTCTCCAAATACAGTCAGACTGAAGAATGGAGCATAAGTATGTGAATTTGCTTCTGTCTATAATAGTAGCCAATTCAGGAGACTTTTTCTTCCTATCTTCTTTAACTGTCCTCCTTTCCTTTTTTCTACCTTTCCTTTTTTCTACTATAACAATAGTTTAGGGCTTAGTATCAGTCTCCCCACCCCCTTTCTCTCTCAAATATCAAAACTACTCATCTCAACTTATGTTAATGTCTTCTTTTACATCTCATTACACAGCAACAGTTAACCCATATTGAGCATTTACAGATATCAGCTACTCTTCCGTGAGCTTTATACCTGCTAATTTATCTTTGTAATCTCATGATAATTTTGTCTTCATATTATCTCAATTTTATAGATTGGAAAACTTAGTCATAGGATGATTAAATTAAATTGCTTAAGGTCATGAAGCTTGTGGGTGTCTCTAGTTACCTGGTAGGGCTGACTGCAGGTTCACACTTTCAACCATGTGATAAGACTATCATTATGTACCTAACACTCAAGGTGATGATGGCATTTTCAAGTCAGGATAAGGAAGTTTTAGTCAAAAAGGATATTAGGATCACTGAATTATTACTTGAGAAACTATAAGGTATTTGTAATCTTTTTTTCCTTAATGGTACATGTCAAATGAGCTAATGACTTAAGCGTAAAAATACTCATTCTTAAAAGGGAAAAAATAAGCAAATTCCTTATACTTTTTGTGATTGAGAGCCACTTCTATTCATGCCATTACAAGCTGAAAAAAATAAGGTTAAAATGTAGCAGATTTCATCATGATCACTTATTTAAGAACATTTCATGCCACAAAACTACAAATGACAAGAAGGACATAAAACCTGCGAAAACTTGTAATGGATTAACAAGAAAAACAAATGTTAGAACAGAAAAATGAAAAATAACATAAATATCTCACAGACACACATATACCTATTTCATGAACATATGAAGTCACTATAGAAATAAAAATTAAAATAATATTTTTTCACTCTGCTAAAGTTTTAAATGTGAATTTTCTGTGTGGGTGTGGGCAATTTGATATCTCTACATTGCTGGGTTGGTGGGTGTATAATTGGTAAAACCTACCTGGAAAACACTTTGGTAATAGATATTTTTTCCTTAAAAGTTATTAATTTGTCTTGCAAAGATTTTTATCTTTTTTCCCCAGCATTCCAATGCTGCATAGAAAAATATACTAAAATGTAATATTTGCATATATATACATATTGAGTTTTTAAGAATATTTACTCAACAGTTAATTATAGCAGTTAAACATTGGTAAAAATCTGCATATCCCATATGAAAATATTGCCATAATAAACTAGAAAATTAGTTTTATTACTTTATCCTCAGACTCAAAGTCTTGCACTATAGAACTCAGGTTTGCTTCAAGAACAGTCTGGCCATACTACCATGTTAAGGCTTCAACTGCAAGCAGATGGTAGTACATTCAGAGGCCTATGAAAATCCGCTAGATGGATTCCAGGGCTGTGTGCGCGAGACTGACGACTTTTAACATAACGTGGATCTAGCACGTCACATAACTGAATTCTGTGGCCTACGAATTTAGTTGAACACACTCTGGATAATGGAAACCATTTTGCTCTGTCTCCCAGAACTGCTATCAGGAGATAGTTTTCCTTGAGAAAACACTTTATTATCACTGTAATCATCATCATCATCACCATCACCATCAAGATGATTTATACTGTGTCAATTTGGTTGAAGTAGCATCTAACATCCCAAGAACATCATGCTCTATACAGTTTTGGGTTATAGTTACCTAGAAGAGATACTTGTTTGGGAATTATATGGTGGGAATGAAGCAGCAGCCAATATCCTTTGATAGTTGCTAGAATCAGATGTATTGGGGAATAAATGCAGGAAAGGATTCCTGTTTCTTTTCTCTATTCTTTGTTCCCCATCTAGCTTTTTCCAAACTACTGACCTCATTGAACAAAAGCAGCCCTGGGCTTACCATTAAATTCTGGGTTGTGAACCTACAGGTGAGACCAATACAGAGAAGACACTTTTCCTTAAGCCTCTCTATAAATTCATCATTTGGGGGCGACAGATAAACGTACAAGCCACTCTTTAAATCAGGATTTCAACAAATACTTGTTCTGTATGAGTATGCTCCAAATTCCACAAAAATTGTGACAGTAAAATATTTAATTTAATATTTCATAATAAAAATAGTACTGGATGGATTGGAGACTTGGTCTAGACATTTATTATTCTTTTTTTTTTATTAGAGCATTATAGTTAGACCTAGGAGTGGGGTTCATTTTGACAAAATGATATATGCATGGAATTTAATTTACTCCGTTTCAGTCTTTGTTGCCCCCTTTTCCTTCCTCTCCTCTTTCCCCCTATTGGTCTTCCTGTATTCTGCTGATCTTCCTTTCATTCATTTGTTTCTTTATTTTGGATGGTGCTTTCTATTTATACATAATGTTGAAATGCCCTGTGGTGTATTTATAGATGCACATAATGTGACTTTGTTAAAATCATTCCACATTTTCTCCCCTTTCTTGTTCCTTTTCCCTTCCTCTCCATCTCTTCCTTCTACTCTGCAGATCTTCCCTATACTTATGGTGTCCCATTTACCCTAATTCCTTCCCTTAGTTTGCTCGAGTTTCCACATATGAGAGAAAATATTCCATCCTTGATTTTCTGAATCTGGCCTATTTCACTTAGCATGATATTCTCCATTTGCATCCAGTTACCAGCAAATACCGTAATTTCATTCTTCTTTAAGGCTAAGTAATATTCCATTGTGTATATGTACCACATTAATCCCCTGTCAGAGGAGTAGCTGACAAAGATTTTCTACCATTAAATAGGCTCTCTTTTTAATTTCTTAACTGTTTCCTTTGCTGTGTAGAAACTTTTAATTTGATGGCATCCTAACTATTGAGTCGTGTTTAATAAGCTTTAGAAGACTTTTTAAGGAAGTTGATGCCTGCACCAATATAATGGAATTTTGACCCTATATTTTTTCTAGCAGTTGCAAAGTTTGTGGCCTAATTCCAGAGGGAAAGAGGGACAACAGGGACTAATAGAGTAAATAAAATTCCATGCATATACAAATTTGTCAAAATGAACCCTGATTTCTCTGTACAACTACAATACCCTAATTTAAAATAAAAGAATAATAAAATATCTAGACTAAATCTCTCCAAAATGGCTTTGATCCATTTTGATTTGACTTTTGTGCAGGGTGGAAGATAGAGATCTACATATAACTATCCAGTATTCCCAACACCATTTGTTATGAAGGTTATCTTTTCTCCTACATATACTTTTAGCACCTTTGTCAAGTATGAGATGATTGTAAGTATGTGGGTGTATCTCTGCCTTCTACTGTATTATATTGCTTTTCATGTCTATTTTGATGCCAATCTCATGCTCTTTTTATTACTGTGGCTCTTTGGTATAATATGAGTTTAGGTATTGTAATACCTCTAGCATCACACTTCTTACTCCATATAGATTTGTCTATTCTGGGTCTATTATTCTTCCAGATGAATTTTATGATTGTTTTCTAGTTGTGTGAAGAACGTCATTGATATTTTGACAGGAATTCCACTGAATCTGGATATTGCTTTTGGTGGTATGGCCATTTGACAACATTAATTCTGTCTATCCATGGACATGAGGGATCTTTCCATCTTCTAAGATCTTCAATTTCTTTCTTTAGTGTTCTGTAGTTTTCACTGTAGAGGTCTTTAGCCTCTTCGGTTAGATTAATTCTAAGTTTTTTTAAAAGTTATTTTAAATGGCATAATGTTCCTGATTTATTTCTCAGCAGAATCACTGTTGGAGGATAGCTATTGATATAGATCTTACATCCTGCTACTTTGCTGTAATCTACACATTTCATCATCAGACATGTAATGCTCTATTATTGGGGCATGTTCATCCTAAAAAATAAATGTTACCTAAAATTCTAATTTAACTGGGTAACCTATACTTAGTATTTGCTGGGTCTGGCAATTCTAGCAGTGGCAGATTAATTTGTTTGGTTCTCGAATTGACTGATTGATAACTATTTCTCTAATCCTCAGATTCATTTACAAATTTTAATTTCTCCAATTCCTTCTTTAGTAATACAAGGTCTATTTCCAGAGTGATCCCCTTCTCTACAACACTCAAAGTGACTCTGTATTCTGACTCTTGATTTTTATAATAGTAATAGTGATAATAAAAACAACAGTAAATGCTAAGGTTTACTCAGACATGCTATGTGCCAAACTCAGTGTTAGGTACTTTGATATAATTCTATATTAGTTTTTGTTATTTTTTCCATTTAAGTTTAATATAACTTAAAATTTAATTAGTTCATGGCACTTATATGCCGATTTTCTTTGATCTCAGATATTCTACTCTATTCTTTTCATTTTATATTTCTCCTTAAGGAAAGTATAAATTGAATTAGTCATTTCAGATATGTGTGTCTAGTAAAAAAGGAGACTGAGGCACCAAGAGGTTTAGAAAAGTGTTTGAGGTCATATATTGAGTTAATGAAGCACTTGGGAGTAGAATTTATTGTTTCAGATTCCAAGCTGCTGTTTTGATTGTTGTGCTAAGAAAAGCTATATATCTTTAGAAGAGAGAGAAAAATAAAT
This sequence comes from Geosciurus inauris, assembly GCA_004024805.1. Taxonomy (NCBI): domain Eukaryota; kingdom Metazoa; phylum Chordata; class Mammalia; order Rodentia; family Sciuridae; genus Geosciurus; species Geosciurus inauris. The sequence continues at coordinate 47,248 of PVHX01012814.1, read as the reverse complement.
CTCAATATTTCAAAGAATCAGTATCCATCAAGTTTCCATATTCTGTATAGAGATATTTGTTCTCAGATCAAAATTTCCAAATGTAACTTACTTCTTATGTTGTAATATTAATCTTTACTCTGAGAAACTTACATTTTCCTTTGTTCTCCTTACCAAATAAGATTTTATATTCCTTATTAAACATGTGTTTGTGAGTTCAGTTTCTGACAAGGTGATTTTTATGCAAGTGCTACGTAAGACTGGAAAAAATGGTTTTCATATGTAACTCAGAGAAGATATTTACAATAATCTCTTGGAATTTCTTACTTTATCACAAAGTACGAAATGTCTTCCTTTTAGATGGGATTTAGATGAAAAAATTCAAATAAAAATTTCCCAAGAAAAAATGAGAATGGCAAATATTTGAGGAAAATGAAATGAGCCTTATTGATATGAAAAATTTTAATGAAAAAGGAAAATCCACCATTTATCTTTAGTAAATCACACATAAAAACTGTCTGATCAAAATTTCAGTGTCATTTCAAGCATTGCTGTCAAATCTAAGACATGATAAAGATGTTTCTCATTTTTATCTATAACTGATTAGATACAAAATTTTTAACAATATGTGTCCATTTTCCCTCCCTTTCTATTTGGGGGATATTTGCTATTTTGGCTCAAATGCATCATTTACTCCTAGATATCAAACTCTCTTGTGCTTGCTTCATGCTTTTTACATATTTGTTTTGTAGGAAAAAACTCTTCTGGTGGTACCCTATCTAAATTCCAGATGTGGAATAAAGAAAGACAAGATTGTTAAGACTAGGACTGATTTCAAGTACCTAATTTTAGTCTCACAAATTTAATTGTTTCATAGCATTCATAACTATATTCCTTAGCTTAAATTAGGAAAAGTAACTCTATTCTAATTCTTTTGGCAAAATTTACCCACAATATTACAAACATTACAAATTTACAATGTTACAAATTTACCCACAATATTTCAACTACAAAATCACATAATGTAGTGATTTAGAACTGTGTCTCTTGAAGTATTTGAGATGAAAAGCAAGTTTTTATTCTTTGTAACCCGTTGTAGACTATTAGTTTGTAAAATATAGTAAAGACAAATTACTATTAAAATTATAAGGCACTTGGATTAGCTAAAAGGTTTTCAAATATTTATGCTCAGTTTTTGCACTCATCTGCTATGGATCACTCTGAGGACTTTTTGTTTTAGAGGATAGTTTTTTTTTTTTTTTTTTTTAATTTCTGTGAGATCAAATTCCATGTTTGCCTTGAACCATTTTTCTTATAACCTTGTTCAAGTTACTTAAATGTACTTAAATGTAAAATGAAAATAATATTACTTTCCTCGAAGTTTGCCATGAGTGTTTAAGGAGACACTATAAGTTAAGTACTGAGAAGAATGTCTAACATACACTACAGACCTGATCAATGTAAACCATTAGAATTACAGCATTACCATGTACAGAATGCTTTGCCATACATCATTGAATTTATTCCCCAAGAAATCTCTGTAGGATTAGGTAAAAGAAATCATGATTAACCTCCACTGTGCAGTTGAGAAAACCATGGGTCAAGTGTTTAAATGGTTACTCAAGTGTTTAAATAAGTTCACAGCTGGTAAATGGTAAAGTAGGAGTTCAATGGCATTCTGATTCTCCCTTATTCCTATCCTCCCTCCCAGAACATGTCAAAGGCTATGTGAAGTAGTTCTCTTCATCCAGAACAAAATCTTCCTGCTCCTTTCCTGAGTCTTTTGGTCCTGTGTCATAGATAGCTTGACAAAAAACAGGACCATTCCAGCTACTCCAGGATCTCTGATCCCCTCTCAGTGAGTGGACTTCTTTCATGAGAGTTTTGGTTGACCCTGCACCTGCGTTTCCTTTTCAGAACTACTGAAGAGCAAGATGTGTACAATTTAGGCTTTCAGTTCAGAGTATTGTATGTCTGGTTAATGTGATGGCAACTATATTTCAGATGTTGAAAATGTCAATTGGAAAAGTAATTTTCAACCCTAAGATGAGATAAATGGTTATCTCTTTTCATGTGTTGGTGGATGGTCTGGCTTACATTTTCTTCATGATGCCCAGATGATATGAAGGCTTCTTTTGTTGGGGTTTGAATATTTTGCTTTTTGTAAAGCCAAAGAAAAGTTATTTATTTCTTCCATAGTTAAATCATGCATAAGAATTTTCAGACAGTAACGCGCATAAGAAATTCACATGAGGCATTAAGTGTTCTAGTAGTTAGGATCTCTATTTTATTCAAAGACAAACAAAAAAGAAGAAGAACCAAATCCAAGATGTGTTAAGAGAATAAAATTTCCCCATGTTAGTGAATTAAAAAAGGAGTCACAAGAAGCAAATGCTGCAGATGTATTTTCTCCGATAATGCCTTTAGGTAAACATATTCAGAAACAAAAACTCTTCAATTATATGGCAGCACAAAAGGAGCTTAGAGTAAACAAACCATTGTCCACTACTCCAAATAAGGTCATGGATATCCCATCAGCTCTCTTTTAAAACTAAATAACAAAATGAGTTAAATTTTGTGTAGAAAAAGAAACATGGGTGAAGTAAAACCTGAAGCCTTCAAAATTATGTCTGAGTGTTACATTGTATATATCAAACCTCTACAGGATCTAGTCCTTCAGGACAAAACACTCTCTCTTCTGTCAAAAGTGTCAAGTAAATACAATAACTCAACCACAGTTTTTTGGGAGCAGCCCTATGCTCTCGAAATTCAAGGCTAAGGTCAGGAGTGCTAGAGCAACTGTGATGAAATGTTGAGACTCCATTGAGCCCTGGACTCTTGTTTACTGCACATGAAGAACTAGATAAATGTAGAGTTCCAGGCATTGCATTGTTAGTGGACAAAAAAACAAACAACTTTTGGTAGAAAATCAAAGCTGTCCAAGACCTTATAGATAGGGATTGAGAGCTGACTGCACTAAGCATGATAGAAACTCAATTTCATTAAAGGTGAAGGGAGATTACCATGGTGGATACAATATTGCCTGCAATCTGCTTAAATATTCTCTTTGCAGTATGTTCTCAATAAGTGATCCAAACTTTTGAAGCCAGAATAAAAGTGTGGATGTACATGAGAAAGAAGAAACCCATGATTAATTTGAGTTTCCTCAGAAGTAGACCCTGAGGCTAGTGTTTGAGAAGTACAAGTTTATTTGGCAGGTAATCCCAGAAAACATGGTTAGACAAGTGAAGAGGTAAGGCAGGAAAGGGAAAGTAGAAAACAGTGTACAATTTTTAGCCAGTTTTCAGTGGGGCAAAACAGAGTCATCTCAAGTGGAAACTCTGAGGTCCATCTAGACAAGTGCCTCAGAGTTATCTCAGCCTGGAGCCAAGGAATGGGGTATGTGTATACCTAAGCTGTCATTAAAGAGGTACTTGAATGTAAGATCCTAACTTTTCTGATCCATTGTATTATCACCTTCAGGCAGTTGAATGTACAGGAGTACTTTAAAATGGTGAGTCCATAGGGAATAGAGCTGGGGCATCTGCTACAATTCCTGATGTCAGATTTCCTTTATGTTTTATAACAATTCATCCTATATCCTAAGGGGGGGGGGTTCTTTCTCCCTCCTTCTCTCTCTCTCTTTCTCTCTCCCCCCATCTCTCTCCTCTCTCTCTCTCACATACACACACACCACACCTCTCCACACACACATTTTACTTAAGAAAATTATCTCAGTTTGCTTTTAAGCATGCAAAGGACTAACTTAAAGGCAAAGAATTCCAGAAGACTAATACACAAGATGCACAAGTGTAAAGAATAAGTGCTTTGAGGTTAGTAAGACCAAGAGTTGAGTCCTTGCCTTATCAGCTGAGAGTACTTGAAAAAGAAATGTTTCATCTTTTTTTTTAATCTAGAAAATGAATAAATAATTTGTGTTTTACAGAATCACAATAAGAGTTCAAGCTCTTAGGAATGTGCGACATTTCAATGAAGAATAGCTATTGTCACCAATATCCTCACCAGAAAAAGCCCCTGGGCATTATCGATACCACCACCATCACTGCCATTTCCTTGTACAAACTTCCTAAAGTTCTCAGCAAAAAAATTATACTTCCTCCAATGTAATAGCAAGCTAATAGCAATCATCAAAAATAGGTGAGAAGGACTCAAGATTTCTTTGAAATGAAATGTGCCATATTTTTCTTGCACTTAGCATTGGGTGTATAGCTGCTTACATTAGAACATTTAGACAGGTACTAATTAACGGTACTAACAGCTTCAAGGGAAAAGAGTGATGTAAATACTTATTTAGAAAATATTTAAAGTAGTCATTACAGAGGTTCTCCAAATTGCCACATATTTTATGGAAATCAATTTCCTAAAATGAATCAACAGAACGAAGTCATTCCATTAAAAAGCCATTTAGTGACACCTCCATACAACCACCAAGCTATTATATGGTTCCAGATACAAATTTAACACAGTAATTCTTTTTCCTGTCTTCTGAAAATTATAGCACTAAAGAAAATACTAGTCACTGACAAAAAAGAACCTACACTAACTGGGTATCACTGACTGAGTTTACACACAAAGGATTTAGGTATTTAAGTTCTGAAAGGCATAGTGACCTAAATGTATTGTTAACCGAAGAGTTTCTGTTTTGACACCTCAGGAACTTAGATATGAAAACCTCAGGAATTTTTCTACATTAACTGAAAAAATCCAGCAATTCTGATAACTAAACTCTCCCCTTTACTGATTTCATCAAGTTTCGTAATTATAAACACCATTGATGTGCTGATAATTCCCAAAGTTTGTTTCATCAGTCTTGAATTCCTTATTCAAGTGTCTCCCATTAACCCACTTCCACCCTGACCTTTTTATCTTCATGACTAATAGATATCCCAATATTACATAAACAAAAACATTATTTCCCTTCTTCTACTACTAACTTGCTCCTTCTTGAGGCAAATCTTAGAATTGTCTTTCGTTCTTCACTTTCTCTCTCCCCTTATTTCCAATCCATCAGCCATTTATAAACAATTTCTGCCAAAATAATTTCTGATCTTATCTACGTATCATTGCACCACTGCTTCCATTCATCCTAAAGCACCATTTTTTCTTGCTTAAACTACCACAATGGTCACTGGACTCCTTGCTTCACATCCTATAATTCATTATCAACCAAGATAGAATGCTTTTAAAAAATCAGATTCTAGAACTTAGAATTTTATAGTGGTTTTAGTTCATACTCTAAATAAAATTTAAAGTTACTATGAAAACATATAAGGCCCTACCTGATTCCTTTCTTCTTGGAACTCCTTCCCTAGCAGTCTTTCTCTTAATTTCAAGGCATTATAGCTTCCTGTTTCAGGGACATTCCATACCATTCTTTCTTACTGTGGACTTGCCTTCTTGCCATCTAGAATATTCTTCTTCCAAGTTTTTTTTTTTTTTCCTATGACTAACTCCTTGTAATTTCTTTCTAGGGGACTGCTTTACAATCTAATTTAATATCTCCCTTATATCTTCTCTAGTAACTCTGTGGTCCACTGCTTCCTTGCAGAAGGACCTTCCTCTTTAAAATGATTTTGTCTATTTATTAATTATAATTATTATGATACACTAGAATGTAAGATCTATGAGAACTTCCAGTGACTAGGACCCCAAGCTTATAAATGGCTCTCTCTAGATGGAATAATGCACCCCTTCCAAGTTGTTCTTCCTATGTAAATAAATGGTGTTCCCATATCTACCTCAAGAAACTCTGACATGCTGCCTGGAATAGACACTCTGAGTTTTCCAAGACTTGTTTCCTAGTCCCCATGATTCAAATAATCTACCTTCTTGAAGGTGGGGGTGATGAGAGTAGAAGTCAAAATACTCAGTGTTACAATTTGGATCTGAAATTCCCCCCAAATCTTACATGTTCAGAGGTAAAGCCTTGGGAAACTGATTGGATCATGAAGGAGCTGACTTCATCAGTAGATTAATCTATTGAGGGTCAATGGACTACTGGGTGGTCACACTTAGTTGGAGGAAGTAAGTCACTGGGGGAATGATCCAGAAGGGGTTATCTCCTCTCCAGTCCCTTCCTCTCTCTGTTTCCTGGTTGCCATGAGCTGAAAAGCATTCCTTCACCATGTTCTTCCACCATGATGTTCTGCTTCCTCCTTTGGGCTTCAGGGCAAAGGACTGGAACTGGCTTACCATGAGTTGAATTGCTCACAGTAACAAAAAGCTACTGACACACTTTACAAACTCTGCTGCAATTTATCTACATGTAGTGGTGATTGATCTAACTACAGTATAGAATTTGTAAGTCATGATAAGTTATAGGCCCCATTAGATTGGAACCTGTAGGAACAGAACACTAGATAAGATGCTTTGGCAAAGTCGTTTTCTACAAGAGAATGACATTTCACTAGTGGCCATCCATGTTTAAGGTGCTAAACCTTGAACAACACCATGTTTTACATGGATTGTCATCAATTAGAATAAGTAGAGCACTTATTGTTTTGCCTATAGCTAACTAGTGAGATGATTCTCTAAGACATCCCATTAAGAATATTGAAACTTCTTCCCTTGGCCAGGTCAGGGTCCCACTTTTTGATATAGAGGGAGGCTTTCAGTATTGCTCTTTGAATTGTTTCTTCACCTATTTACTGTCCTATTAGTTTTTTAGAGTATACTACAGTCATATTGGTAACTGCCATTGTAACCATAATTACCTGAAATAGTACAAGTTGTTAATATACTAGTGTATGACCTATAAAGACCCACTTTTAAGATCAGAGAAAAAATATAAAGTGAAAATTAAAGATCAGTTTGTCTAAGACTTCTTCACAAGTTGGCCTCCTACAAATTTTCAGAAAAAGTGATGATATCTGAATGGTTAAAGCAATTAAATGTGGTAGATATTTGAGGGGCAAATTAGGTTACAAATTCACCTTCCCACAGAACTGCAACTATAAGACTTGGATTCCTCAGTTCCATGATCACAAGATGTGTATTAGTTAGCTATTCCTGCATAACTAGTTACAGTAGAATTTCACAATTAAAAATACTAACATTATGCGGGGCATGGTGGTGCACACCTGTTTCCCAACAGCTCAGGAAGCTGAGACAGGAGGATCGTGAGTTCAAATCTACTCTCAGCAACTTGGCAAGGTGCTAAGCAACCTAGTGAGATGCTATCTCTAAATAAAATACAAAAAAGACCTGGGAATGTGGCTCAATGGTGAAGTGCCCCTGAATTCAATCCTTGTACCAAAAACAAAAAAATAGTAAGCACTATTTGATGGTTTCTATGACTCCGAAATACAGGCATAGTTAGCTGGGTAGTAATGATTCAGTGTCTTATGAGGAACTAATCAAGAAGTTGTACTAAGCTGGCAATTCTACGATCTTCCTGGAGGTACATTCACTTTCAAATTCTCAGGATTCAGTAAGTTTGTTTCCAAGTTCACCCATGTGGAATTCCTTACATAGCTCCTCTGTGATATGGAAACTGGTTTCCTCCAGAGCAATCAATCCAAGAAAGAGTGAGAGGGTGAACCAAAGATGGAAGGCACAGTCTTGTTATAACCGAATCTAGGAAATGATATTTCATTAGAAGTGAGTTAGTCCAGTCTATTCTTAAAATGTAGGCAATTAAACAAAGGTAAGAACAGCAGGGAGTGCAGATCATTAGTGGTCAGCTTAAAGGCTGGTTGCCTAGTAAGCTTTTTAAATCTGGACACATCTCCCTCAGTTCTACAATGTTTTCTTTGCTTCCTATATTGATGATTTCTTCCCCCTTAAACTAATTTTTTCCCACTGAGACATTTAATGTTGTGTCTTTTAAAACCCTTTCTGTTTGGATTTTCCTATCCAAAATACAATTTGGAGCAAAAAATAAAAACAAAACTCCTTTATCCTTGCTCTAGTGAACTTAAATAAGCAAAATTAAGTGTATATACTTAATCCATTGCCTTTATCTAGGCATATTAAACTATTTTTTATATTGATACATTGGCATCTCCATGTAAATTTGATGAGTGTTTTATTCCAACTTAATGTAATTATTGATGTGGTAAAGTTTTTCTACCATCTTATTGTTTTTTCTATGTGCCCTCTGATCTTTGTCTCCCCATTTTAGACATTCTTTTGAGTTAATTAAGTACTTTTTTAAGCATTCATTTTATTACTCTATTCTATTTTTAGTTTCTCTTCTTTTGCATTGTTTCATTAGTAGATTGCTCTAGGTATTACAGTATACATATATAATAGTTTCGTATGGAATAATGTTGTACTACTTCCTGATCAAGATAAGGGCCCTTCAATATTAAAATAATATTTGTACCCCCTTCCATCTCTTGTGCTATTGTTATTATAAATTTTACTTTGGATCAATTATAAACCCTGCAAAAAGTGTTACTATTTTTGTTTAAGACAACATTAAATTTCTAAGAAGTTAAAGAAAAATATATCCATGTTTATTATTACCTGTGTGTTTATCATTAAATCTCTTCTTAAAAATCTGTACTTTAGTTATAATTTCCTTTCAACTTAAAACTCTTTCAGCAATTTTTGTAGTGTAATTCTGCCAGCAAGAAATTCTTTAGGTTTTTTTCCCCCAAATTTTAAAATTTTATTATTATTATTATTAGATAACATTTCATTTCTCTGGTTGTAAGTGATACAGAATCACAACATACATGCAATCATACATAAAGTTAGGGCTATGATGACCATCATATTCCACCACCTATTCTTATGCAAATATGTTTGTTTGGCTTTTATCTCTTTAAGGTCATTTCCCTAAACATAATCTTTCAGGTTAACTTACTCTTCTGCCCCACGATACTTTAAATACCATGTTTCCATGTATCTGACATACAATACTACCATTTCATTCTGTGAGTATCATTGCTGCTCCCCTGTAAGCATCAGTTTCTCAAACTCAAACCAATTTAAATACTTTTTCTTTATTGATATAAATAAGTCTGATTATAGTGTGCCTATATTATTTGTTCATCTATTTGTTCATCTATTTTTTTTCTTTTTTTGAATATATACGTATATATACTGCTTGGGGTTCTTTGAGATTCCTGGATTAATGAATTCTTTTTCTCTTTTGTCTTTCTGAGACTCCAATTAGCTGCATTTCAGATGACTCATATTGTTCCATAAGTCATTAAGACATTGTTCATTTGTTTTAATCTTTTTCTTCCCTACAATGCAACTTTTGTTAGCCTTTTTTCTTTTCAAGCTTATTCAATAAATTTCTTATTTAGCTGGGTGCGGTGGCACAAGCCTGTAATCCCAGTACTTATAATTCAGTCTAAATTTAGGGTGAATTACTATTCAGTCATTTGGGGGGTTAAAACTAGTGGAAACTCACATTTTTGACACATCAATAAGAAAAATAGCTTTATTTTATCTCATTTATTTAAGGATTTTTAAAAATATATATGCCACTGGATCTTCACAATTATGTGGGACAGGAGGAAGGAATAGAATAATTTTTTAATTGCATAATATGATCCAGACACTAACAAAAATAGATATATATAACTCTGTAATTCTTAGATAGTCCTGGTACTAAATTATTACTTTTGAATTATTGATTTAGGCTTTATGAAATAGGAAGTGAGGGCCCGGAGACTGGCCCAATAGCATGCAGCTAGGAACAGGTGGAGGCAGAACTCAATCTGAGTCTTCTGACTTGTAAGTCCTGTGGATTTTGCATTATTATCCTTGCTTCCTCTGACACTAATGATGCACATTAGAAATAAATTTCCTCAGCTTCTTCTGTTGGTTGGCATTTTAACATAGATCCAGATGATAATTTATTGTCTCCTTCCATGCATGTGTGCACGTGCACACACACAGGCTTTCTCCATTTACATATGTTTCTACTTGCAGATTCATAGCCTAGACAGCTACGGTGGTATTCACTGGTGGGCCATTATGATGATGTTTCCTTTTTCTCACTAATATCATAAATGGGTGTGAGGTTTGATAGTTCTAAATGACAGAAAAATATTTTTATAGGTATAGCAGAGCCCATGTCCTTGTAATTAAGCTTGCCTGAAATAAGACCAAACATGTCAACATATTTAAGCCTTGCATTGTGCAGCTTCTTTTCATGTTATTTTATTAACATAAGAGGTGACTTTAATTATGCAGAGCTACAAACTGCATTATTGATATTCTATAAACATTAACTACACTCGCCTCTTATGAAGCACAAATTAAATGCTGTCTCGTATTTTTCAAGATTCTTAGAAAGTCTGTGATATAAAATAAAAGGAGCTGGTGGCATTATCCTCTTTTGAGTCATTTTGAGATGTAGTCAGGATCCAATCATTTTTATTGTTGGAATTTCTTAGCTCCATATTTTTGGTTTGAATGTTTTTGAATTGTAGTCATCTTTTAAAAAAATATACTGGATACTGGAGACTTGTCATCTTCTTCTATTTAGGACACTTTTAATTTTTTTTAACAAATCTTATTTTATTTGTCTAGTCGACTAGTAGTTTCAGGAGAATATTTCCAAAAGGTTGACTTCTAGTTGTCACCTCACTTGGGACTCTGACACCTATCAGTCATGTTGAATTCTTAACATATTTCAGAGAAATGGCTACTTTCCTGGATCAGGTACATTTAATGACTTCTCAGTCCATTTTACATTACTTTATATTGCTTTACCTTTTGAGTTCAGTTGAAAGAGAGAATAATTAGCCAATTGCAGTAACACAGTCTTAACATTCATAGCTTATTATAGATGAGTTGCATAGGATCCATGGCTATTTGAAAATACTGTGGAAAAAAAGAAAATATTGTGGATGATTAGGAAAAAGGACTTATAGACATAATAACTGCTACACTCCAGATTCAGGGAAATTGTAAGAATGTAAAAATCATGAGATTTCATCTTGCTTCACTCTGTTCCATCTATTCCTTGACCCCCCCCAAAATCTGCTTCCATATTAAGATCAACTATGAAAAATTAAAAATAACTTGAGTAAAATGACTTCCACAACTATAACTCTGGTAGTGAAAAATATACATGTCATTGGAACCGTTTTATATTTTTGGCTTGGTTCAAAACTTTGCTATAAGTGTATTTATGAGCACTTTTATGGTGCTGATCTTGTGAAGCTTGTAGTGCTTAGGTGGTCTGGTATTTAATTCACTCCCTCACTCAGAAAATGCATAGTAGGTATATTCTCTTTATTTAGGACAGAACCATCCAGTCATGATCCCTGTGTTCTTAAGTTTCTGGTCTATTCGAACATAGAGAAAATCAAAGAAACAATTGCAGATGTTATGATTAACAAACAGAAACTTTAAATAACTATTAAATGTATTAAATAAACTATAAAAAAACTATTAAATGTATTAAATAAACATATATAAATGATGGGTGAAGAGATGAGGAATTATGGAGAGAAAAGTAAATTGAAATTCTAGAACTGAAAAAATACAATGCATGAAGTAAAAACAATTCATTCACAAGGATTAAAAGCAGATAAGATACTATAGAGAAAAAATAATGTACTTAAAAGATGTATCAGTAGGTGTTCAACTATAGCCTAGAGACCAAGAGTATAAGAAGGAAATAATGAACAGAGCCTGATTTGACCTACAAGGCTAAATCAAGCAATTTTTCCATGTGTGTAATTTGAGTCTTCAAAGGAGAACAGAGATAATAGGGCAGAAAAATATATATAGAGAAAAATAATGAAAAAATTTCTAAATTTAATTAAAATTTCAAACTCCAGATACATACGACCCAGCAAACCATGATAAATATAAAGAAAACCACATCTAACCATGATAAATTTCTGAAAGCCAATAATTAGAAAGCAAAGAGAAGAAGGAAGAAGGAAAATGTTACTGGAAATGTTCTTTGTCCAACGTGGATAAAACTGTAACAATCTCTTTCTACTCTCACCAAAAATAGTGAAGATAACAATGACAATATTAATATTAATTAGTACAAATATAAATATTATATATATAGTTTCTATTTATACAATTTTTATATTGAGTAATATAAATTTATAATTTTATAAATCATTTCATATGGTCAGTTTTTCAAAACTGTTGACAAAATATTTCTTCTTAATAATAGTGTATTAAGAAGTTAGTTTCTCCATATCTTCATTAGGTATGTGGTTCTTGTTAATTTTTTCAATCATTGAATCTCTGAAATTTGTGTTACATTATTGATTTAATTAAAGTATGTAGTTGCCAATTAAGTGGAACATTTTCCCTTAATTTATTGAAAATTTAAATACTGTCAGGAAGACTGTTTCAACCCTTTGTCTACTGTGTACAACGAGACAGAAAAGAGACATTAGAGTTTTGGTTTGTTTTCTAGAAGATCTTTAAATATTAAGAATTTTAACCTGTTATACCTCATGTGTGCTTCCTGTATTTTACTGATGTGCTCTGTTTTGATTTTTCATGGTATTTGCATGGTAACAATAGATTATTGTTTTGTTTTCATCAAACAGAAGTTTGTTCTGTGCCAAACTTTCTATTAATTTGGTATTCACAGAATATCTTCAGCACCTAACAATCTAGTGCTTTGATTATTTCTTTTATCAGGATTTAAGTTTTAACATAATTTATTTTTAAACATATTATGAGGGAGGACGTTTGCAATTTCTTATGACATTTATTAAGAAATTTGATCGTTTTTCTTTGATTTGCAATACAACTCTATTTTTTGTTTGTTTGTTTTTATGCACTGGGGACTGAAGCCAGGGACTTGACACTAGGCATTCATTTCTGTTTCCCTGATGCTTATTTCTGTGCCAAGCTCCAATTGTTTGAATTATTGTTTTCTTAAAAAAGGCCTCCCTCATCTGTTTTTCCCCTTCTCTTTCTCCTTTCTTTCCTCCCTTTTTCAAAAGGATTAGCCAAAAGAAGATTTGTTTAAATTATTTAAAGAAATCATTTCCCAAAGTGAGATTTGAAAGTAGCATCCATTGTGTACTTCAACTATATTTCTCATCCTGTTGAAAAAGGAATTTAGGAATAAAGGGGAGACATTGAGTCTCAAAGGAAACACTCATGAACTACTGAGATGCCAAAAGCACCCAGGAATAATTGCAACTCCCAAGCCACATCATGAGGACAATGCAAAACACTGGGAAATTTGACATGAAATTTTGCAGCTCTATCCTGGTTCCACCTCTTGACCAGTCCTCAGCACTGGTCTCTATAAATATTAATACCCCACACAAAGGGGCTGCTGCCTCTCCCTCTTTCTCCCTTAAATAAATATTCATTGCTTTACTCAAAGGTGCCTCTCTTGAGGTCTCCTCATTCTTCCTTAAATGGATATCTACTTTCCTAAATAAACTTCTGTCTTTGCCTTTGACTGGGGCATGCTGAAATTCTTTTCCATCATGGATGCCAAGAACCTTCTAGTCCTGGGTCAAGTTCCCCCCTCTCCCTGGGAACTCCTCAGACCTTTCTTTGGAGTCCTGACTTGTCTGTGTTTCCTTTTAATGCCTGGAGTGCATTATGTATTTCACCTGTGAACTCTACTCTTAGGTGGGTTAGAAGCAACCTTGAAAAAGGAATACATTTTGATATTCTATGAAACATCCTCAGTGAAGTGAATAGAGGTTTGGGAGGAAAAGACAGGACAGAAGAAAAGAAGGATGCACAAAGATGAGGGAAATGTTTTGTTTTGTTTTCCTGGAAGAGAATTTAAGTGAACACTTGTTTTAACAATATATTTCAGTTTTAATTATGTACTAACACACACACACACACACACACACACACACACACACTTCATTTAATTCTTAGATTAGAAAAAAAACACTGGGCTATACATTCATAAGTCTGTTTTTCTGAAACTCCAGTCCTCAGTTCTCTTCTTTCTGAAATGAGAGATGAAACCAATTTTACAACATTTTGTGTATATTAAATGAAATAATGCATGAAAAGGCCTAGCCCATGGAAAAGTCTATAACAAATATTTTCTCTTTTATTATTTCCAAAAAGTAAAAATTTTTAAATAGCCAATGCACTCATTAAGTGAATATTTCTCTGCATCAGGACTAAATGCAATTTCTCATCCTAAAGTCATCTTTGGTTCCCACCAGGAGCAAGAAACAAAACTTAAAGGAAAACAATTTCAAAGTGTCCCGTATGTAAGGAAGCAAGACTTTGAAGTTATCTCATGAGACTACAGAGATCTGAAATAAAAGTGAGGAAAACAAGGGAACTAGAAAAGAGAGAAAAACAGAAAGCTGTGGAGGAACAATTGTGGCACATAGAAATGGGGGGAAAGAGACAGAATTTATGATTGAAATACTCTGAATAATTCTGGTTTGTTTTTGTCCTAAGGCTACAGATAGTTTGTCCTAAAGAAATAATGCATGATTTTCGTTGTTCATAGGAGCCATTTGGGTGATAGAGAAATGGATTACTGGTGGAAGTAGATACTTCAGACCTTACCTGTGTGAAATGCTTTAATCAGAAATAATCTGACTATATGAATGATAATTCAATCTGAATTTTTTTATATTAAAATGTCCCATTGAAGGAAAAAGTCACTTTTTAAAATATTTTTTAAGGCAGAAGCACTTTCAAATTACCAAAAAATATGTAATAAAAATTTTTATTTTACTATCAATGAAATAAAGATTAAAATGATATTTAAATGCTTTCCCACATATGAGAATGACAAAGATTATAAGAAATTTTAATAGGCAATGCTGGTGAAAAAAGGGGAAAACACTTTTAAACATTTACACTGAGTGTATAAATAGGACAAGGAGAAGAATCTAATTCAGGGTGGGAATGAAGTGGAATTTGGCAATAACTTTCTATGTATAGTCTCTTAATCAAGAAATATATCTTAAGGAAATAAATTATAGCCTAACCCCACAGTGAAACAAGAATGCCTGAGAATCATGTTGCACAAGAATACCTAATGAATGAAGGAAAGGCTTATAATTCCATTTAACAAAATGCTTGCTTTCTTGTGTGCATATGCATTCATGAACATGTATGTATTACATGCCAATATCAGTCTAGGTAAAGTCAGAAATGAAACAAAGGATGAAGGGTTACTTTAGAGTGGCCGGATTCATTTTTCTTAGTCATCCTGTACCTCATGCCTACACTACCTGCAAAGCTTCCTACTCTGAAAATGAGTAACTTTTGTAATCATGAAAACGCATTTTTCTAAAAAGAATGCCTCTATTTGGCCTTTTAACCTAATTTTTGTATCCTACTTAAGTCTACTTATATTATTTTTATTTTAACCTGTTTCATGTAGTTAATTTCTGCAAATTGGAATCCCTGCTCTACCTCTGGAACCAGAGATCAGTTGGTGATTTGGATAGGCTCAGAGAATCACCAGCAAATATTTTCCTGTAAAATAAGAACCAAAGACTTATTTCTAGTCATTCAAATAAGGAAATGATTGTTCACAGGAAAAAAAAATTCTACCAATTTTTCAAGAATTGGTACCTTTAATGGGGACCATGAAAAGAAGCACAAAAAAGTGGAACAAGAGCCTGCAGTGTGTCGGTGAAATGCCAAGGGACCTAAAGCGACAGCATAATGAAATGTGATGTGTCTCTGCAATGACACGTCAAGTAGGTACAATTCAAAGTCCTGGCTTTGCCCAAAACCTTGGCTGAAGCATGGTTCCAGTTAGTTTCATGTAAAGGAGCTTCAACATTAAAAAATGTTTATTAACAAAATGCTTTCACTATAAGAAAGTCTTCCTGTGACAAATACTTCCAGTGGAGAAGAATGGTTTGAATTGCCCTTCTATAAATGAAGCAGATCCCCCAAGGACTGCATTCCAATTAGGAAGCTTCAAAGAAAAAGGAGATGCCATAATTTCTGTCTTTGTGGTGCCTTTGTCCACATATTCTACCAAACTGAAGAATACCTGTTGCCTGTCCCATCTGTTTTACTTTGAGGGCAATAAATCCTGGGAGTTTTCTTTCCTAATTATCTTATACTGCATTATGTTTAAATCAAATGCTATTATTCTAATGTTAGTATTCACCCATTGAGTTTCATTGGTTTGTTTTTGTTTTACAGTTTCAAAAACAACGTGAGAGATAGTTGTTATTCTTTTTTCACTTGTGCATTCACATTAGGACCTCTTTTACAGTTGCTTTATAAGAAAATGCCAGGATCCCATCAAGTGATAAATAGATACACATGTTCCCATTCTCTTTGCTATCTGTGTTCATGGGAGTTTCATTTCATTGTTTCCCAAAAATGTAACACTTTGTTGAAACTGTTAAAGTTAGCGGCTTTTTCATTCACTTAAAGTTTCTACAGATATTTTATAATATGGTCTCTGGTTATTAAAGCAAATACTGCACATTTTCAAAACTCTAAATAAGAAAAAAGTCCATGTTTAAGTTTTTGCAAACATCTTTTCCACTTCTGATTCTTTTAATGTGGTCTTTAAAATATATGTAACAGACCACAAGGAGCATGTTTCTTAAGAGTATGCACATTAAATACTCAGAAGTGAGTAGGTAATGCTATGCAGATGTTGTCATGGTAAATACTCAAGATAGCTTACATGAAAATGGCCAGAACTCAAGTTTAAATCTAGCCCAGTCATACTTAAATTACTGACTGTTATTTTTTAAAACGTTTTCCTTTATTTCAATCTTAATGAATAAGTGTTCTCAGATCTGATACAATAATGTTTGAATTCTGTTGAAACCACAATTTTCTTCTCTTCTATACCCACCATGAGTGCTATGAAGACAGAGCTATGAAGCTGAAGTTCCCTAGAGGCCTCCTTTTAGTACATTTACATAGTTTGGGTTATTTTCCTCGAAATTTCAAGTTGGTCTGCTAAGAGAAATCTCAAACAATGGTCTAGAACCATTTTCTTAAAAATAAGGCTTTTTCCCTTTAAATGATTTTTCATCCAGTTATTTTTTGGAATAATAGAATGGGATACTAACTAAATGCAGAGTTGTATTTAATTCATGACAGACCCTATCTTTTTTAGAAAAAACTTACTTTAGGAATCATTATCCAAGAAAGTTGCTGAAGTTCTATCTTCCTGAATCTTTCCTTTGGCAGATTGTTGTACTACCTTAATTGCTTGCTCTTTCTGTTGCTTACAGAATATAATATTATATAGAATAATATATTTTATTTTAGCATCAAATATAGTTCCCAGTGCATAGTAGGTAGTCAGGAAAGTTTGCTATTATTGAGGGTACACTCCAGCTCACTCTTAACCTGGATTTCAGAGAGCCGTGTTATGGTTGACATGCATTAGTCTGCCTTATCTAAAATGAATGCTTTTTCTTGCCTTTAGTGATAACATGCTGTTAACAGCATGCTCTGTTACCTAATATAATATGTGAAGTTTAATCACCAAAAGTAGCTACTTCAGAATATACCTAGAGGAATGACCTGATTAATGGGGCTTATTCCCAAAGCAGAAGCTTTGCCTTCAACAAATTCTAAAATGCAGAACATGAGTTTACATGAGCAACAAGCATCAGAATACAGGTCTCCATTCTGTTATTCATTTTGTTCAATCACCTGTGAAAAGAGCCTTATTCTGTGATTGTTTATGACAAAACATATTATGGTATGTTTATGTCCTTCAACTTTAGCACATGCAAGCAGTCACTTTGTCCTGGGCAATCAGTGCTTGTAAAAAGCAGCTGAAATACTTCCCTTCACATGAATGCAAAAGTCCTTCCAAAGAATCCCCTCTGGGAATGTGCACAATAATATCAGAACATGGGCTAGCTTGAAGTCACAAATGCTGACAGTTCCTGCCTTTGGGGAGAAAAGAGACAGTGCAGACTTCCTGACAAATGTGTGCTTGACTTACTTCCCCCTTATCTGTTCACAGAACAAGTGTCACACCAGGGATTACAAAGTCAATGGCGATTTCCCTATTAAAATACCCTATGTATTAGGCTGAGTTCCAAGACAGGGAAGAACCAGTCATCCCCTAATGCTTCATGACTTGTCAGGCCCAGAGCAGCTCAGCCCTGCAGTTAAAGTAGTTTATATCATGGGGGCATTGGTTTACTGCAAATGAAATGGATGTATCTAGAAAACAATCAGTAGACAAGATTGCTGAATTGACCCAGGAAAAGGACTTTTCTGCAGACATAAATTAATTAGGGACAATGTTAGAATGCATTGTGGAGAGGTTTTTTTTTTTTTTGTTTGTTTGGTTTGTTTTGTTCTGTTTTGTTTGCTTGGCTTGGTTTGGTGTTTTGGTTTTCTGTAGAAAAATTAAATAAAATAAAAAACAAGATAAAAACCCAGACACAACAAAGTAGAATGCATGATGCAACAGACTTCTCTGTTTAACCCACCTGGTTGCCCAGACACTCAGGGTAGCCAATTCCTTTCTCCTGGTTCAGTTGTACTAAAAGTGTTCATTTGACTGTAGAAATATATGTAAGGATGGGAAAGTTTGTTGTTGACTGAAAGCCAGTAAGTAATACTGTGGTTTCTTTTTGATGGCTTACAATTTCACAGGTATTTCAGCCTTGCAGAGACAAAGATTCTCCTCTTTAATAAAACTCATCCCTTCTGTAAAACTTATGTTGTACAAATTTCCCTGAGAAAATAATTGGTCAGAAGTACAGTGACTTACACTTCTTCCCCAAGTGTATTTGGAAATGCATCACAGTTAGAAACCAAGGAAATACTTACCATATGTTGGGGAGGTGCAAAATGAAGTTGGATGTTTTTCATATGTGATATAGTTTTGCTTCAGTTCATGTAAAAAATGAAAAACATGGAGAAACCAATATGTTTGTGTATTTCATTTAAGATATCTTTTTGTTTAACAGAAACTTGCCCTTAAGCCTCTACTGAGCAGTTGTATAAATTTTCATACTTTATGCTATAAAAGCAAAGTATATAAAAATTCCTCTTGGGAATGAACACCTGAAAAGCATTGCAGTTGGGCTTGGCCTTCCAATTCATGTTGCTCATTAGAATCAAATAAATAATGGTTTAAGGAATTTTTTTTTGAAAAGACAGGTGCAAAGCAGAACCAAAAACACTCTAGGCAGATTGCTGGAGTCAGGAGATTACTCTGTGTCTTTGATTTCTGCCCATGTGGGCCCTCCTACGGGTGCGAAGCTCTGATGATATGAATACCCACGTAGCTAATTTATAGAACCTTGGTGTGGAACTCCCTAATTCAAGAACCCTAAGGAAATGCAGGCTTCCTTGGTGAAAAAAAGTTATAAAATGACTGCTATTTAAGTGAGCTAATCTGGCGCTCTTTAAAAGTATGGATGGGGTTCTCATTGTGAAGCCTACACCTTCTTCAAGGTATTGGCTCCTTTGTAAAACAAAAGTCCTCTCATTTTTGAGTAGATATGTAATAGTTCCAGAGCATTACACTTTTAATTACCTTTATTTAAATAACAAGCAATTTTATTAAATAAAGTCAGCTTCTCAAATGCTTTCCCATTTCTAAACCTTTTCTTGTTTTAAAGAACTGGCTTGCAACAAGTAACTTGCATGAAAATATTTCAGTCTGCAAACTCCTTACTAATGGTTAAACATACTGCCCATTTGATTCCTGGCCTGACACTCAGATAAGACATTATCTGACTTCATTACCACAAAGCTCACCTATTTTATCAGATGAGTTGAGCTTCAGTAATTCAGACAATGATTAGATGAAGAGCAAAATAGCCCCCAGCAATTAAGAAACATATTTAAAAGCACTTTAGACCAAATGTACCTCTTGCAGGATTTTTTTCTTCATTCTCTTTAGAGCAATTTCCAAACTCAGTCTTATAATTGAAAGAAAATTTAATCCTGCATTAACCATATAATCATTTTGCAAACTAGGTTTTGGAACAACTCTTTATTAAAGTGGGTTAGTCTGGAATTTGTGGATTAATGATATCAGACCCTATTTAAAATCTTGTAGATTTAGCGTACCTCACAAAGTCTATTTTCCTTCTTATTAAGTCACTTGAATACTAATTCTTGGCATTTAGCACTTTTCTTCTAAAAGTCAAAATGTTATAAGAACTTGAGCTAAAGAAAGTGAAAACTAAATGCTGAGGTAAAGGAAATAACATGTTGCACTTTCTAATTAGCAATTGTATAATATAGAAACAAAGCCAGAGCTATTAAGTTGGCTTCTTAACCATGAGATAAATCAAGCAAATTTTCTTAAAGCATTAAGGATAAGAGTGCACAAAAGTAAGTATTACGTAATTGCTTTTAATAGAGTGTTTTTTGGATAATACTGATGTAACCAAATGCACTGGGTTCACTTCTTGGTGAGTGCAAAGCTAGTAAGCACAACCAGGAGATGAAAGAGTCAGGAAAGGTCTTTACTTGGAACAAGTAAGAAATGTCCTGGAATTGAATCTTGAAGCATTGCTCTCCCCAAAGAAAGAAATCAATGGGCCTTTACTGGGAAACTGACATGCATTCACGTAGGAAATACTCATCATCACAAGTAGAAGTGAACATACTTACAGTTTGAGGTCACATATCACATGTTTGAAAAATGACATGTGATGTCATGAAGTAATGAAGGAAGGAAGGAAGGAAGGAAGGAAGGAAGGAAGGAAGGAAGGAAGGAATTTTGAGACACATTAACAGTCTCTTAAGGGGCAGCAGTTTTCCCATAATGATGTATAGTAACTTTCCCCTTTAATGCTTCCTTAGCAGTTAACAATACCAGTGGTGGTTTATTCTTAAATATGTTTTTTTCTATATTTAATTATATGAAAATAATACTAGCAGTAACATATTTGCATGGTTTTCTGCATTTTAAAAAGCTCTTTATTTGCTTTATCTCCCTCAAAATTTTCGATAAATTTTGAAAACAATATATCAGTTGTTTTGAGTATGAAGGGATAAAAAGGCAAGAAAAATTACTATCTTAAGGAAAAAGAAAATGACATATTAACTTATGAAACAAGCAAACGAATAGTGTTTGGTTCATTTGAATTTAGAAATTCAAAATGAGTACTTTCTCTGTCTCGACTCTTAAATTATCTTCCCTCTCACTCCAAGTAGTAAGCAAGGTGGTCAAACTTCTCTCATTGCTCCCAATATTAGAAAAAGGGAGTTTTATTTCTGGTTAACTCCAACAAAAGTTTTAGAAGGACATTAGTTGCTATAACCTTAGTTAAATATGCACTTTTTTGTAACAACTGCCGCAGTTAATCATTGATTGACTAGTCCAGGTCATGTGTCTTCGTGACCGAAATAGATCAATTTTTTCTGAACACCAGAACTAATGTCTTCACTGTGGAAGGAAAGTTTTGAGGTGGGGCAGAATTGGGACTAGGAGGAGGCATGGTTCTCCAGAAAGGACCTCTAGAGCAAATATAGTTATATTTACTCATTACTGGTATTTTTTCCAATTTTCTTTTACAGATGAGAAGCTTGATGGTCAAAGAGATTAGGTAGTTTGATATGTATTTTCCCATTTAAAAAGTCATATCCAACAATTGAAAATCTTGTGTCACATAGCTGCAAAAACACCCAGTTACCTCATTTTACCAGTGTGAAAACTAAGGCCTCCTAGAACAGGTAAAATGTAAAATTTATACAACCAAAAATAAACCATCGGCTTCTTGGGACTCAACTATTTATTCATTCTATCATTCTAGACTGTTATTTATTTGAGTATTAAGAATATACAATCATGAATATTTTGTTTTCATATTGGCAAAATATATGATTCTTTTAGCAACACTGTACCATTATTATGATAAGTAGTTCAGGGTTTTAGAAAGGATTACAGAGCCAGGTGCGTGGCACACGCCTGTAATCCCAGTACTTTGGGAGGCTGAGACAGGAGAATCGCAAGTTCAAAGCCAGTTTCAGCAACGGTGAAGTGCTAAGCATCTCAGTGAGACCCTGTCTCTACACAAAACACAAAATAGGCCTGAGGATGTGGCTCAGTGGTCAAGTACTCCTGAGTTCAATCCCTGGTACCAAAAAAAAAAAAAAAAGAAAGGATTACAGAATTTGCCCAAAACTATGAGTGTTTTTTTAAATCCTAAACTTACATGTTGGGTGTTAATATGTATATATTTTATGACCAGTAATAGAAGGATAAGAGCCTTAAAAGCTGATTATACATGATCATCTTAACTATTGTTTTGAGATCTTTGATATCTAGAACAAAGTTGAATTACTTGGGAAGATAAATTTGTAGTGTTTTTCCTTTTCCTTTTTTTTTGCAGATAAATTATCTAATAACAAATATCTCTCAACATTGTGAGTTTTTTCCAGAGTTCTTTCTTCTCTGGGCCAGGTATCAACTCCAAAATCCTACCAGCTAGCAGTACTCCATCTATACCAAGTGGATACTTAATGGCAGCTTGTTGGTCTATATTCTCTCTTGGGATCCAGAGCCTCACAGTTCTTGTATGGATCTTTTTCTCCATTTTTTTTTTCCAAGATGTACCTTCTCCTAAAAGTGTTCTCTGGTACCTCTCTTGAATCCCACAACATGTCTTTATTCATGGGAAAGGCCCTGCTGCCTGTGAAGCATTACCTGGTTGGAAGGAACTGGGACAGGACCAAACTGCATTAAGAAATGAGAGTTATGTTCATTTAGAAGAAAGCTCCTGGTCATATTAAAGAATTGATTTTGTAGATTCAGTATCTTAAAAATATCTGCTTTATAACTAAGTCAAGTTCCACACAATTTTGAAAAGAGAAAGGCAATTTTTAATAGGAAAATATTTTACTTTTTTCAGCTGAAATATGAGTCTTGGTGAAAAGGAGACTTTGCTGGGAAAATTCTTTGGTGTACTGTTTAGAGGAGAAACCAAGAACTTACGTCTTGAGAGTGGCTGGAACTTGTCTTTGTAAAATTAGGAAAAAAAAATTTGTAGATGACTCTGCATAGATAAATGGAGGTAGGAAAGGAAATCGAGTGTGTGTACTGTATTTATACAGAGGAGTATGTCCTCTTTCTGGTATACCCAAATCGGTCAGAATATCATGGAATGTCTGGTGATATTGTATGTGTGTGTGTCCACATAAACACAAAACCAATAAGGTGTGATTAGAAATAGCATGGCAAAGTCAGTAAGGAGAATATCAAGAAAAATTATTAAGAAAGAGAACTTGAAAACTTCAGAAAATCTTGTGAGGATGTAAGTTTTCCAAATGTGGTACAGCTGGAAGTCTTAGCAGATGTAATCAGCTCTCTGAGAGGAAGATTTCTTCTTTTCTCTGTTGTTATTCTCTGATAATCTAATGGACCTACTTCCACATGGCCAGAGTGAAATTTTTGCCCATCCCCATACTCCCTGAGCATCCACAACCTTCTAGACTATGTTGCATGCAACATTGATCAATAATAAAGACCTTTTTACAGCAACTGTAAAGAATAGAACACTACTAGTTACTATTGTTATCAACTAACATGTTGGTCCTTATGAGAGAGAGAGGGAGAGAGAGAGAAAGGGGTTCAGCTAGGTTATGTAGAACGTACACTGGGTAGTAATACAAGGGAAATTAGAGTTGGTGAATTTGGTGTTTGATCTAGCAGCTCAACAACCTTCTCATAGGCTCTCTCTCAATAGGCTTCATCCCAACATTGATTTCTTCACAGATTTAAGACGGATGTCAAAAGTAATGAGGCTACAACCTTGGAAACTCAGTAAAATAAGGGCATTTCTGAATTGCCCACTCATAAAATAATAGAACTACAACTTGAAACATTTTTTAGTTTTAATTTTTGTTTAGTTTTTGAACTTTAATTGGTGCATATTGATTATATAGAATCCTGGGTTTCATTGTGGCATATCTATAACAGTGGTTCATTTTATGCTTTGAATATCACCTTTGCTGCTCTTCCACTTAGACATTTTTAAAACAGATATGTTTCTTTGTCTTCCTCTCTCCCTCCCTGCCTAATCTCTGCCCATCCCTAATTTGGGGGAAACAGTATTACCTTTCTTCCCCATCCTAGGCACAGTTGTCTGTCCTTGAGTACACAACCACCACAGGGGAATGGAGTAATTTAGACTTGGGATGGCATCAGAAGATCTAGGAAATGGCCATATCCCAAATTAACAAGTGAGTTACAACAACAGACAGAGAATATGTAGATGTGGACTTTGAATCAACTCCTTAAAAATCTTCTGTTCTAGCCAGGCATGGTGGTGCATACCTGTAATCTCAGCACTTTGGGAGACTGAGACAGTAGAATCACAAGTTCAAAGCCAGCCTCAGCAATGGCCAAGTGCTAAGCAACTCAGTGAGACACTGTCTCTACATAAAAGACAAAATAGGACTGGGGATGTGGCTCAGTGGTCAAGTGCCCCTGAGTTCAGTCCCTGGTACAAAAAAAAAAAAAAAAAAAAAAAAAATCTGTTCTCTCTGATGGGCAGAATCACAACTTCTGGGACATGAGAGTCCCCGGTGTTTCTCCATTGCTAGCAAAGCAAAAAAGTTTCTTTTTCATTTTTCTCAACCAGGTCCTCATTATTAGATTGGCATTAGGGACAAGGACTGAGCTTTCAGTAACATATATATATGTACATAAAAACATAATTTGATCAAGTTCATTCTCCAATACCTACCCATCTTACCTGCTCCCATCCCTGATCCCTTTCCTCTACCTAAATTGTCACTCTTCTACTTCCAAAACACCCCTTTTTTCTGCCTTTTTTTCCCCTCTAGTTCCCAAATATGAGAAAAAGTTTATACTCTCTCTTGAGTCTGACTTATTTACTAAAATTATGATCTCCAGTCCCACCATTTTTCTCCAAATGCCATATCTCTGTTTTTCTTTATGGCTGGATAACACTTCATTACATATATCACATTTTCTTTATACATTCCTCTGTTGATGAACACCTAGGCTGATTCCATAACTTGGCTATTGTAATTGTACTATGGTGAACATGAGTGTGCACTTATCTTTAAATCTTTTGAATAATGCCAAGGGGTGGGAGAGCTGGATAATAGGATAGTTCTATTTTTAACTTTTTGAGGGACCTCCATACTTATCTCTATTATGACTGTACTAATTTACATTCCCACCAACAGTGTAAGAGTCCCCCTGACACATCCTCACCAGCATTTATTATTTGTATTCTTGATGATTGCCATTCTAACAAGAGTGAGATGGAACCTCCACATGGTTTGATTTGCATTTCCTGAGGGCTAACAATGGTGAACATTTTTTCACATAATTGTTGGCCATTTGTGCATCTTTTGAGAAGTATCTGTTCAGATCATTTGCTGGTTTGTTGATTGGGTTATTTGTCAAACTTGAAACTTTGAATGAAAAAAAGAAATTAGGAATGTTCTTGTCTATATCATATTTTTGTGCAGAAAAAATGGCCTTTAATGTAAAGGGAAATCAAGATGAATACTTTTATCCTTATTCATTTGGATGGACACTGCCTTCTTAAGAGAGTTCATCAGGAAGGAATACGTAAATCATTCTGAATATTTTCACCTACTAAAGAAGGAATCTACTCAAGGAAAATGCTGGGTAATGGTTTGATCCAATAGCCACATTTTCTCTGATGACCGTTGGCTGCACCCATGTATTATGGGTTTGTTTATTTTTAATTGCTGCACAGTTGTCCTGGAGTGTGAGAAGTCGAGTTCCATTGAGCTGGCACTTCTAGTTTTAATTTATGCATGAGTATGTACATTGTTTTTCTCCTGCAGTTCTCAAAGAATTTTATGGGCCATTACTGAGTGACTAAAATGGGTGCAGATTTTGCAAGCCTCTGCCAGAAGATGTTTATTACTGTCATCATTCTTAGGAAAATCATGTTCCAGCAGGTTCAGGCAGTGTGCAAAACGTGGCACATGTGTGAATTGGCCATTTCACACCGCTCTTACAATATTGTCAGTAATAATAAAACCAAGGGAAAGACCTTGGGGAGGGGGATAAGCTACACATTAATTTGGTCATGAAGCTTTGATATGTGATCTTTGTTAGACCCAGAGATGCAAAGTACAGCTTGTTTTGTAAACTTCCCACTAAGAGCTAATGCAGTAGGTTTTTGAAGGTCCACTTTGGAGGGATTTTCCTCTTTCATGAAGTTCATGTCCAGAATGCCAATCCTTGGAATCTCCTGCATGATGTTGTCTTTCTACTTGTTAATTTTGAAAACCAACTTTTCACCTGGATCTAACATTGCAGTGATAAGGAAAGCAAAACCCACTCAGGGTTTCACAGACTTTTCCATATTTATATTTCTATCTGAAATTCCCACATTTCTCCATCCATGTCTTACCTTCTTCTGGGATGGTTGTTTTGGGAATTGTGGGCTGAGTTCATATATGTGAATTTGGACACATATCACCTGATATTGCAAGCTGATACTTTTTGATTATTTTAAGAAATTGCCCCTATTTCTTCCTTCATCCAATATTTCAGAGCCCATTCTTTTTTGATCCCTCTGAGTATGTCCCGTGATACAGCATTTATATATATCCTTAGAAGCACTTCCAATATTTATACATATGTAACTATATAAGATTTTATATATAATGTATAAATTTAATATTTGTCATAATAAATCTAGAATTAGGAATAAATTTTATGTCATCCTACAAAGGCTAAGATTTACTTCAAAAAGTCCATGTCAATAAACCCTCCAAAATTTATGCTATTAGTGTGAACAAGTAGCATTTATTGGCAGCCTTTTAGTGCCAGTACATATAAATTAGCAGAATTGATTGGGGTTGAGATTTTCAAGGAGGATATAAAAACAGTACCCCTTTCTTTTCAAGTTCTGCAAATTAATACCACAAAGAAGTAGCAGATGGGACCTGGAATAGTAAGGGTACTTACTATTAATAAAATCTGATTCTAAGGGTCATTGTAAGAGTTTCGAGTCAAAGGAGATTTCTAGATCTGTACCCCAGCATTGGAGGGGCTTATCTACCCAGTGGAGCAGCCTGGGGCAAGAGACCTCCAGCCTATGGCAGCAGAGCCTGCCCTGTGACATGTTTGAGGTAGCTTCTTCCTGAAGAGGAAACAGGACAAAGCCGAGCAAATGACTCCCGATCTCAGTAAATCAATAGGAGGCAGAGAGTCAACAGCACTTCGAGATGGATGGGTCTTTCTCTTTCCTCAGAGGGTGTTGGATTGACCTTCCTCCCCAACATTTTCACAAAACTGTTGGGTGTATGCATGGCCAATGACTGGAGTAATTGTGTGAAAAATACAGCCAGTCTTAATCTTATTTTTTGTTTCCCACATAAAAACTGTTATCTACATTTTTAAAAATGGTTTCAATAGCCAGATGAGGTGGCACACACCTGTAATCCCAGCCTCTTGGGAGGCTGAGACAAAAGGATCATAAGTTCAAGGTGAGCCTCAGCAATTTAGCAAGGCACAGCAATTTAGCAAGTCCCCATGCAACCTAGTGAGAGCCTGGTCTTAAAATAAAAATAAATAAACAAATAAGGGATGAGGATGTAGCTCAGTGGTAAAGTGCTTCTGGGTTCAATCCCCAGCATATATGCACACCTATACACACAATCTTTTGAATAACTCCATCAGTTATTGCAGTTTACATGGATTTCAAGTACAATTTCACTTCATAGGACAGAATTAAATTTAAACTAATGTTTATTTATTTATTTATCTGAAACTTAAATTAACTGAGTGTCATGCATTTTTATTCTATAAGCTCATCATTCCTAATTTCAAAGTTTTATTTTTACTTTAAAATCTCAAAATTTATCCTTTCCAGTTCTAGTTATAAAAGTCTACATTTTTTTTATCTCCAAGATTCATTGTTCCTTCTGTTTAACTATAGACTAATTTAAAGTTAGGGAAATCACCTGACTCCAGGTCCCAGGGATGATGTTTGGTAAATTTAACCCTGTTGAAGTAACTCCATGCCATTTACTGTAATGCTTGACTGAGGTCTCTAAAATTAATGCCACTTGGAATATGGTGTTTCTTTGTCCCCAGAATTTTTTTCTGAAATGGATATATGATCAACCAAAGGGGCCAAGTTGATTTAAGAGTAGAGAAGAATTACAATGTTGGACTTCCAGGGAAGAAAATTCTAGATTTCTCAGATGAGCTATTTGTAGCTAGCTTTGGTTTCATTCTAAAAGAGGTGATATAAAAAAATGAAATCCTAGCCGGGCGCGGTGGCACAAGCTTGTAATCCCAGCACTTTGGGAGGCTGAGACAGGAGAATCACAAGTTCAAAGCCAGCCTCAGCAAGGGCGAGGCGCTAAGCAACTCAGTGAGACCCTGTCTCTGCATAAAACACAAAATGGGGCTGGGGATGTGGCTCAGTGTTTGAGTGCCCCTGAGTTCAATCTCCAGTACCAAAAATATATATATATATGAAATCCTGAACTCTAAGTATTTTGACACTATAAAGAAAGTCAATGTTGCGATAACATTAACACTAGGGAATATAGGGAAATAAAAATTAACCTGGGTCTTTGATGGTGACACTGGGCTGCTAAATGAAGCCAAAATCTTCCTGTAAAATTTCTGGCTATGGTAGCCAGGCAGTCACCTATACTATTTGACCTTTATTGTTAGCTCAAGACTTTTTAATTTTAATTTTTTATTTGAACTATAAAGAGTCCTAACTTATGACAAACTTGCTTTCATTGAATACAAATTATTTTTGCTAAGGGATGCTAATATTATGAAGATAAAAAGAATCAAAGTTACTATATCATCAATATGAAATATCTTGAACAAAAAGCTAGACAATATGCTGAAATCACTAAGTGGTTCATAGGCCACTCAATTTAAAGTGGAGTTTTATGCCTAAGTGCTATGTCATGCTTACTCTGTGAGCAACTGCTAAATTGAGGATGCAGAAGCAGTGAATTATTACAAAGATAATTAAGGCTCAGTTCTCAAAAGGTGTAAAGACTAAATTGAATACCTTGAACCAAATTCAAAAGCAAGAACATCCCTAATTTGTAAGTGCCAAAAGACAGAAGAGCTTTTATGAGGTGTCAAAAACATGTCTGTAGACATCAATTCACTAATACTTATTGAATACATCCTTTTACATTTTTGTTTTTGGACAAAAACCTTTGAATAGATGTCATACTTAATAGGAAGAGTTGAAACTTTGTTCATGTACCTTTTAGCTAGAATTACATAATGGCATAAAAGGATGTTTCTCATGGTTGATTATAGGAAAGGTATGACTAGATGGCTGAGTGTTCTAATATGAAAGGCCAAAAAAATCAACAGTGCCAATTGATGATCACATGAGTAATGGCTTTAATTATTTCATTCAACAAATATATATTGAGCAGTTAATATATGTCAGGTGTTCTACTACACCCTAGTGATTAAATAACAGAAGACAAGGTATCTGCACTTAAATAACTCACACTCTAGTGAGAGAAATGAAGAGGTAAAGAAATTATTAGACCATAGCATGATATTTTATCATAGAACCATGACTGTACTGACTGCTGTGGGAACAAAGAAAAAATACACCTAACCTAAAACCTGAGCTGCACCTTAAAGCAGGAAGAAGAGGTAGGCCAGTAAGTATGCGAGAGAGAAAGAGAGCAGGTTGTGGTGTTGGAAAAAGGGTATTCCAGAAAGAGAAAACAGCATATAGAAAGGTCAGAAGGTAAGAGGATGTCTCCTGCTGCATTCAGAATGAGTGAATTTCAGAATGCCTCCTAATAAATAAGAAGAGATAAAACTATACCCATAAAACAGTGTTGGGTTTTATTTTGAGAAACTAATAATTTATTTAATTTTGGTGAGAATTCATTGAGGGAATTTAGGTGATGGAGTGATAAAATATGAGCCATGTCTTTCAGACCAAAATGTCAGTAGGTAGGAAAGGAGCAATACTAATACAAAAACAATGAACAGTAGTCTATGACTATCTATAATTTGGGTGAAAATCATCATGATTTAAAATAAGCAGTTAGAGGTAATAAATGAGAATATTTTTTTGCTTTTGTTTTTGTTTTTTTGGTCATAGTCTGTATTTATAACTTTCAAAAAATTTCCATGTGAATTTCCTATAAGTATGTAATATATTTCCTAGAAATATGTAATCTCTCTCTCCATATATATATATGAAGAATCTATCTATCTATCTATCTGGAGAATCTACAGTAAAATATGAAGTGTGCTTTTTTAGGTATGATAATATAAGTGGTGAGTTTTATTTTTTCTTCATCCATATATTCTAATTTTAATGCAATGACCATACATTTCTAACGTAAATATTTCATATTAAAAGTACTTCTGCTTTTGATAATGAAGGAGTAACTCTTACAGGACTGAAGTGTACTCCCAATTAAACATCTAAGACACTGAAAACATTATGGAAATAGTGTTTAGACATTGGACAGCAGGCAGAATATAACTGGAATTTCTCATAGAATGCAAAAAGTTAAGTAGGCTTTATGCTCACCACCACTAACTGGGATGACTAGACTCTCGTAAGAAAAATAAAATAAGGAGGGTAGGGAGTAACTATTGTAAATTTTATATATGTGAAGTGTTATAGTAATGCTTGGAGGTAGAAATTAAAAATGGACATTTTAAGCTTTAGAGCAAGCATGCATATACACATACAAATATACATATATTTAAATTATAAATCCCCATTGGAGATAAAATAAAATCATGAAAAGAAGGCAAAGGAGCAAATGAAGCAACAGACATATTAAAATGTCTCTTTCTCCTTTCTCTCCCACCCACTTATCTATTTATCCATACAATCATGTCTAATAATTACCTTATGTATAAATGACCTAAACAATCCAAATAAAAGGCAGAGAGTTTTGGAATGGATAAAAATGTAATACCCAATTATATACTTCACATGAATTTATTTTAAATAAAAATAAATATTTTAAATAAAAATATTTAAAATATTTTTAAATAAAAAAAGATAATTTATAATAACAGAAAAAACATATAATACAGATACTAAGAATTAGACTATTAGAAAGACAATGTCCACATTAGATGATAGTGAAAAGGATATATGAAGGATGGACACATTTCATAATAATAAAAGTTTAAATTAAAAAGTAAAAATAAATGTCTTAATTAGTTACCTGAATTACTATGCATCTGATAACAATACCTCAGAGTGCACGAAGTAACTCTTGGTAGACTTGAAAGACGAAATTAACGTAACAACAATATATTTGGAGATTTTAATATTCCTATCTTGTTTCTGCAATTGATAGCACAAGTAGACAAAAAGTAGATGACTTGAAAAAGACTTAACCAACTTGACCTACTGGGTAAATGTCTGGATACTTTAGCCTATCATAAGGAACAGGGCAAAAGGCTCTCTCTCTACTTCTATCCAACATTATACTATAAGTTCTAGCCAGAGAGAGAGAAAAAAGAAAAGGAGGAGGATAAAGAAATAAGAGATAGGGGCTGGGATTGTGGCTCAATGGTAAAGCGCTTGCCTTGCATGCGTGAGGCACTGGGATCGATCCTCAGCACCACATAAAAATAAATAAATAAAGATATTGTGTCCATCTACAACTAAAAAAATTTTAAAAAAAGAAATAAGAGATATAAAGATTACAAAGAATTTGTTAAAGCTGTTCTTGTGAACAGATGACTTAATTATGTATATAGACACTCATGGAATCATTAACAACAACACAAAGTAGAGGAATATCTAAGTTTGCCACACATGATGGCACACACATGTAATCCCAGCAGCTCAGGAGGCTGAGACAGAAGGACTGTGATTTCAAAGCCAGCCTCTGCAAGAAGACCCTGTCTCTAAATAAAATATAAAAAAGGGCTGGGGATGTGGCTCAATGATTAAGTGCCCTGGGTTCAAACTCTGCTACAAAAAAAAAAAAAAAAAAAAAAAAAAAAATAAAAAATATAAAAAAAAAAAAAAAAAAAAAAAAAAAAAAGAAAAAAAAGCTTAACAATGTTACAGGATGAAAAATTGATATATACAAATTAAGTGTAGGGATATAAGACCCTGAGTTAAATCCCTAGTACCACTAAAATAAATACTAGCAAGGGACAATTAGCAAATAAAATTTCAACTAAAGCATACCATTTATGACGGCATATAAAAGCATGAAACATTTAGGAATAAATCTACAAAATTCAATCAAGATATACATAGTGAATACATCAAAACACTGTTGAAACAAAAGACATTTTAAATGTAAATTACTGTATAAATTCCATACAATTTCAAAAAAAACCCAATAATGTTTGCTTTTACATTGATGAGCTGATTCTAAAATTTGTGTGAAATTCAAAGAAACTATAATGGTCAAAATCATTTGTAGAAGTAGAAGTTGCATTGTCTAAATTTAATACTTACTAAAAAGCTACATTAATGAAGATATGTACTGTTGGTGTAAGGATCTATATCAATAGAACAGAATAGAGGGTAGAGTACAGAAATAGACATTTATTCATAGTCAATAGATTTTTTTGAAGTTATTAAATTTATTAAGTGGGGAAAAGATAAATCTTTTCAACAAACACGGATCCCTATGGAAAAAATGAACCATAAAAACTGTCTCATACCATACACAAAAATGAATTAAAAAACTTGAAAACTTGAAAATTTCCAGAAGAAAACAGGACAAAACTATTATAATCTTATATTAAATATTATAAATAATAATATATTTGACCCATCAAAATTAATACTTTTTTTGAAGAACATCAAGAGAATGAAAAGGCAACTCAGAGACTGGTTGAATGTATTTACTTTATATATACCTGACAAAAGACTTATATCCAAAATATAAAGTTCATCTTTCCAACTCAAGAAGAAAACTAAAAACCAGATTTTTTTCCCACTTTCCAGTGGGAACAAGATTTGATCAGATATTTCACTAGAGGAAAGAACATGAATTGATGACAATTATGAGAAAAGTTATTTAGTGCTTGTAGGTTATACAGAAATGGAAAATAAAATCACAATGAGATATTGGTATATACCCCTCAAAATGGCTAAAATTAAAATACTGAAAATAGAAGGTATTGGCAAGGTGGGAGAGCAGCAGTAAGTCTCATACATTGCTAGTAGGAATATAAAATCAAATAACCATTTTGGAGATCAGTTTGGCAGTTTCCTGACATGCATTTAAACAATGCTATTCCTAAGTATTTAATTAAGAGATGTGAAAAGTCTCACGCCTAAAAGTTTATAGAAGCTTTATTCTCAATTGGCAAAAGATTGTAAATCACAGAAATGTCCACTAACTAGTGAATGAAAAAAATCTGTAGCTTATGTATATAATGGGATTTTCTTCCATAATTTATACAACAAAAAGCTTACTAAGATCCCCCAACTACATGAATGATGGGTAAATGTAAGAAGCATCACGGTGAGCTAAAGAAGTTGCACAGTGTATGATTTCATCTACATAAAATCCTTGATCAGAAAAAATGGTTCAACAATGGTACAAAGCATACCAGTGGTGTCTGTAATAAGAAGTTGAGGGAGTAGTTGAAAAGTACAAGAAAAGTTTTTTTGGGTGATGAGAATGTTCTGTATGTATGAATGTTCTGTTGCTGCTGATTGTAATGTTATAGTCAAAGTTCATTTAACTATAATTCTAAGTGAATTCTACAAGAGCAACTCAATTGAAATAATATATACCACTTAAATTCATACCAAAGTTAAAAAGAACAGTGTGACTTGGGCTACTCCCCTCTTCTTTTTAGATCTTCGTTTCCTTATACAGTACATGAAGAAGAGTTGATCTAGGAAACATTCAAGATTCATTATATTACATATTTCTAAAATAAATCTTACATTTTTCCTATCCACCCCCTTATCCCAGAACAAGAAGCTTAATATAGAGGATAAGAAATAGTCTTAAAGCAGGTAAATATTCACATTCTCATACTTATTAGTTGGGTGAATCTAACCTGCTATGGTTACTGTTTCTTGATCTAAAAATTAGGATAAACATCCATTCTTTTTACTGTGCTCATTTGGTTGTGAAAGTAAAATGGTTCAAAAATGGATGAAAGCCGTTGGCCCTCAATAGATGCCAAATTAATATAAACTCCCCTTTCCTTTCACCAGGATTAAAAAAAAAAAAAAGATTCAACAATGAAAATAAAGTAAATTAGAACACAAACGACATACCTTAATCAGTTTTGAATCCTCCAGGGAGAACATTTGAGTTTCTATGAAAGATTTCGGCTTCTACTAACAGCCTTTGCAGATGCTTTGAGCACAGCACCTGTCATGCTGCTGAGGGTGAAAAATCAAGCATGGAGAAAGGGTGCACAGTGGGAATAGGATGGGCCGCCCCAGGGAGCCCATCCTTTGTACTGCCTTCTCATGCTGAGCACCCTTAGTCAGCTGAACCACATGAATCTTCTCTTACTCTCTGACTCAATGGAAGAACTCCCCAGTGAGCTCTAAAAGTTATTTAGTGCATTTTCTTGGGTATATGTATAGTTAAATTTTGGACAGTTCAGGACATTCACATTTTTAAAAAATCTTATGTTTGTCTTGACTTTGATTAATTTTCTTCTAAAGTAAAAAATAAAATAAAATAAATCTGTAGCTACTTCTGTTGATGAAAGCCTAAAGCTCAGGTAGAATGATTTAGTGTCTTGGGAGCCTTGTGGGAAACAAAATGTGACATTTTCTTAAACATACAAAAACATTTTCTTTATGGGCAAAGACTTAAGGTTTTTACCAGATCACCAGGGGACAAAAGAGTTTAAATGAAACATCAATGATATACCAAACCAGGTCAGAAAAAGGTAGATCTCTCTAAACTGGACTACCACCTATGGGCACAGAACATTTCACAACCAATGTATCAGCCAACCACCGCCAATGGGGTATATTAAACAACTCCTCTAGGGCCAATTTAAAAGGGTAAACATAAGAGAAGCTTTTATTAATGCTTCCCTTCATCACAAAAGCAATTTCCCACTGTCATCTGAGCTTTTTACGATGGCCCACTACCAGCACAAGCCACTTTAGTTTGCCTCTGACTGTGCACCAAGCAAAAAAGAAAACAAATCAAATAATTAAAATGGTCAAAAATTTACCATTCCAGAATGGCTCGATCCTCTTAAAAAATTTATAGGAGCTCGTTTTTCTAAAGAGGGCAAAGTGTGGAGGTCAGGGTGATGGTTTTCTCCTTTTCTCTAACTTAACTATCTTCTAAGGATGTTTCTGTGTCTTCTGTCATGACCACTAAACCAGCGGCTACATACCTTCATTTTCCTAGCTCTAAACAATGTGTCTAGTTATAATCCTGAGCACTAGTGCTTTTAGGATGAGAATGTTTTGAGGCTGATTTAAACATTTGTATTAGTCGATCGTGGTGAGAAGTGAAGATTATTCCAATTCAGGGATAAGAAGATTTTGGCAGAAATAGGGTTAATTTTCTTTCCCCTGAGCCAGTAGCTCCCACACCTGTCAACCATCAAGGCTGGGCTTGCCAGGAACCTAGGAGTGAATGGGCATGGGCGCAGCTGTGGCAAATTAGAGTATCCTGAGGAGGTCCAGCATAAAAGATGTGAACTCTCACATATGTCTCTATGGGGTTTTGACTGATCCAAAAACAGTGTTGCGATGGGGAGTCAAGAGTGGTAGGATCCTCAGTGGTTTCAACCACAGTCTTTCCTTAATTATATATAACATGTCAAACTGTATGTGTCTCTATTTGTGTGTGTACTTGTATCTCCATGTATTTTTTAATAAGGTCACTTAGGATTATAGAAAGATAACTATATGCATTTATAATTTTGTGAATTATAAGAAATTGGAAAAGGCTATAATAATGAAAACAATATTTCAACTATCTCCATCATAGGATATGAAAACTATGTAATTGTCATGAAACACTCGTTAATGATTTTCACAATGCCCTTTCTCTAGATTACATACATGCCATAAAAATGACAATCGTGTGGATGTTTTAAAGAAAGTGACTAAAAGTGAAAAATTTTGGAAAAAAAGATACTTGACCCAATTATAACAGTACCTTGATATCTATATATGCCAATTTCCTTGTTATTTTGAATTGTTAATTCTGATAGGGTTGTTTCTTAAATTTTTTAAAAAGTATGGACAATATCTAATGTTATGTCATAATATTATTCTGATATCATTATATCTAATAGTGTTGCATGAATATAAGATGCTCTAGGTCTTTGAACCCTAATCATTTTCAGGCTTTGTACAGAAAGTAAAAGGAATGAAACTGTAGGATAAGGAGGGAGGTTATACTGGATGGGGGAATATAAAAGGTGAAGGAAACAGAGAGAAATGTTTAAATGGTACTTTGTATTCATGTGCTCATTAAATGTATATAGTGGAATGTGAAGTAGATATTTTAAGCAATGACAGAATAAAAACAGAATAAAATGGTGTGATTTCTCTTTGCATTAGGCAGGAGCTAAAAGAAAAACAGGGGCACAAAGATACATCTTAGTGATTCCACAAAGCCAGCACATATTCTCAGTAAAGAAGAAAAAAAAAAGGGAAAAAAATATCCAATTGCTTAAGAAAGTTAGGTCCATTGACTATAGTTTAATTATAGTCTACCACCAAATATTATATTAGATAAAAAAGTGCAACTATAAAGAATTAAAATAAAGTGACATCTTGGCTGATCAAAAGTTCTAGAATCCTACAGGGTCATAATTTAATATCTCACTCACTATAACCATCATTAATAGCAAAGACATAATGAAATCAATTTTGAAGAAGACTTTTCTCCCAGGGCTCTCTATTCAAATGTGAAGTTTGTGAAGGGGAAGAGAGCAATTGTTGGGATAAGCATTAGATTTGGCCCAGCACAGTCACTCAAAGCAGATTTAAAAAAAAATCTAAATTGCTACTTGAAAATTTAAGGAACTTGCACAGATAATTGATTCAGAGATTTCTCAATTCATCAAAATACCCCAAGCATCTTAAGACTAGAAGTTGCTTTAATTACAGTAGCTATTATTGGACATTGCAGAACCCATTTCTTAAGGATCTGCAGAGTCTGCAAAGTCCTG
Organism: Geosciurus inauris; assembly: GCA_004024805.1. Classification (NCBI taxonomy): domain Eukaryota; kingdom Metazoa; phylum Chordata; class Mammalia; order Rodentia; family Sciuridae; genus Geosciurus; species Geosciurus inauris. The sequence continues at coordinate 10,287 of PVHX01012814.1, read as the reverse complement.
CCGAGCAGATTTCACTCTGCAATGGAGATGGCTAGCTGTGTCCTAACTGACTCAGCAAGATATAAGTGCCCTGCTGAATAGAAAGGGCATGCTCTCACTTTCTTCACTTTTCACTCACACTGGCCCCTAATTGCCCTTCAACTCTGCACTCATCTTTTTTAGAAGACTAGAGTAGTGCAGAAGAAGAGGGTGTTAACTTGCTTATGCACTGAGTCTACCCAATGCATGTCCTAGCATGTGCACACTGCAGCGTTTTATGATGTGTGTATTTTTGATCACCTTGAAATATTCACTAGATGAGAAACTTATTCCACATATCCTTTGAGAAGGTTATGAGTTGGAAAGATTTTTTTTTTTTTTACTACCAGTTGCATTCAATATAAACCACTAACCTAAGTAGACTCTACACTTTGTCGTTCCGTTGAGGGTATTCCCATTTTTGTACTACAAAATAGTAAGTTAATGTAGGAAATTGATCTCCAAATTTGGATTTTGATTTCCAACAAATTTCTTACAGGTATAAATTGTCCATGCTAAATTTACTTGATTTGCTACTAATAGTCTTCAACCTATGGTAGCCAATGGGTATTTATGATAAATCTCCTATGGAATAAAACAGATGTCTAAACATACTAACAATTTAATTATGTAATCATGATTATGCAGTTATGTTACAGAAATGTGAGTATGGTCATTCTAATAGTAATTATCATAGTTATGCCATTATCCCTTTTGGTGTAGGGACAGGGTTAGCAGTAAGGAATCAGCCTTTTATTTTTCTGTTCAGTTCTGGCATTAATTATATCATCATAAGAAAGAGGAATTAGGTATTATTACTAAGGATGAGTGGTTAATTTTCACACATGCTAAACATATGTATAAAAAAAAGAACAATCTGTTTTATCTAAAATTATTGTACATTTTTCTAAGTTTGGATTTTCTTTAATGTTAGTTGGAGCTCTTTTTGTTTTATTTTGTTTTTGCAATGCTGGGGATCAAACCCAGGGTCTTACACATGGTAGGCAAGTACTCTTTCACTGAGCTACATTCCTAGCCCAAATGGTAGTAAGAAGAATTAGGAAGAATGGGATTTTAAATGTGTCATTTAAAGGTAACTCATCTCATTTTAAGTTGTTCTTGTAGTGACATGTTCACTTCTTCTCTTTCTCCTATCCAAGATGGTACCTGCACAAAGCATGAGATATTAGAAAAATTCAAATCTGAGTAATAGTATCCTCTAAAATGGCCTGTCCCTCTTGGTCATTGCTTATCCTGCTGTCATCTACTTTTAATCTCTGTGGCTGATATAAGTTATGTTATGTTTTCTTTTCTTTTCTCTGAAGTCTGTTCCCTCGTGTCCCTTCCTTGTATGAACAGGCTTTTCTAGTTGGACATAGCCAAGCAACTTGGCCTTTCCTGACACTGCTGCTCTGCTGAATCACAATCATGACATCCATCTGACTTCTGTTTTAATGACCTCTCCCTAATAAAGCAATGATTTCTTTGTTTTCCACCAGAAGCACACAGAGACTTTGAGACATCTCCCTCATTAGGTTCAGAAAGTGTAGTATCAAGGGTGAAGACAGAGTTGGGTGCTGTCGGCAGCCATGTAACCCTCACTGCTTGGCTTCAGTTGCCCCATATTGTGGAAGATTCAGTTAAGTGGCCTCCACCTTAGACTCAATAGGTTGTGGGGTCCCAGCCTTCTTTACTTTCAGTACCTCCTATGATGTCTGTGGAGGGTTTTCTATTTTTCTATTTAGGAGGGTTGCCTAATCTGCATCTTGAAGCAAACCTAAAAGTGAACCTGACTGCCGTGAAACAGAGATTTAAGACACTGGTATTTGGATTCCAATTCTTTCTTTTGCTCTCCTACCCTATTCATTCCATAGACTCAGATATGTTCTCTTGGTAATATACTGTGATTACTTTCTTTCTACTTATATTCTATGTAGTAAAACAAATTTCAGGTGTCTGAATTTTTTTAACTTGTAAGAAAATAGAATTTGTAAATTCTTTTGACTTTCATTTAAATCTGTATTTCAAAATTATGGTTTTGAGAACACAGAACTTTATTTAACAAACACTTCACATCTTTGTTTATATAATTTCAAAATTTCTCCCAAATCATGGAAACTGTTTGATTTAATGTATGGAAATCAAAAAGTATGTAATTTAAGATGAATATAAAATACACGATTTGATCTTTTAAAAACATCTACTTCCAAGGAAATAGATAACCGAAAACTAAATATAAGGATGTGGTGTTATCTTACAAACCAAGGGAGAAACTACATCTAAACCAGAACCACCTGGACCAGAACTCAACTGAGCAACCTCATCTGTATTTTCTGTCTTACTCTTCATGTCCTTTTATGATTTTTATTTTCTCTTCTATCAGTTTTAATCCTCATATGTCAGATTTTTCTACATTCTACTTCATAAAATGGAAACATGAGAACCATGTTAGAGCTCTCTAGTTTTACATTTACATTTCCTCTTTAAGATTCCAGCTTTGTGTGGCAGACACTTGCCTGGCATATGTGAGGCCCTGGGTTCCATCCCCAGCACAGAAAGAAAATCCCCATCCCCAGCTTTAACTAGGATTGGAATACATTTTTCCCCTTCCAATTTACTAAACAGGAAACTTCAATTGCTTGACCTTAGATCATAAGCTCATCGTTCATTTAACCTTTGGTCAAAGGAACAAAATAGGGGTAATATAAGTATGAAGTCATTATATCAATATAGGATAGGAGTGAGATTTATTTATCTTCTCTTTCTCCTTCTTTTAAGAGAAAGTGTCAGGCAAAAATATATAAATAAGGGTTGGGGATACAGCTCAGTGGTAGAGTGGTGCTTCCTTAGCATGCAGGAAGCCCTGTACTTAATCTCGAACAATCAACCACCCAACCAACCAATGTGAACTATATTCTTTCTGGAATTTCTATTAATGAATTTAAATTCACTGATTAAGTAAATCTGACAATTCCTTATGAAGTTTTCCTAAGATATACATGGATAACATTCCCTTCTTTTTTTTTCCCTGTAGAATTTAACTTTTTTTTTTCTTTTAAAGCAGGGCTTAAACCCTTTAGCATGCATTTTTCTTATGGAATTTCTCAAGATAATGTGTGTCTGCATTTTAACAAATTCTTTATAATTAAGTCAAAAGCAAAAACAAACCAAAAAGTCCTCCATCATAATTTATCTTTTCCAGATGAAGATCACAGGTATTCAAGATTCCTTTTTATTTCTCTGTGTTCTTTAGTAGTTTGGAGATCTTCAAAATCTATGACTTACTATGGATATTTGTTTTATATAGTGCATACAACTGACTAATTCAGTTTACATATGGTCTGGTGTCACTTTGCAGTTTAATCTTTATTTTGACTAACACAATATCATGACAAATTTAACTTACTGACATGATGAATTATACTCAGTTCCTGATATTGAGCCTTCCTTTCATTCCAGTTTCATGGGGTATGTTTACTTCTAAAACACTGGTAGGTTTTAATTGTTCATTCAACATAATATTTGTTTTGGACTGTGCATTCACATTAAAAAGCAAGATTGAAGTTTTCTTTGCTAACTTGCCTTTGGCAGATATTGATATTAATGTTCTGCTGCTTTCATAAAAGATGTTTGCAAGCATTGCATTCCTTACTTATCTGCAATAACTTAAATAAAAATAATAATACTGGTTGGTTTAAGTTTTGATATAATTTAAATTTAGTCATTTCTTAGCCTGCATTTTGGGAGGTTTCTTTTGGTCCCATTTTCTGATTTGTTTTCTATGAATATTTTATTTTTATATCGATGTTTTCTTAATTTTTGGTAATCATATTTTCCTATAGAATTAGGCACTTTCTGTATTTTGTCATATTTGTTTTATAGAGTTAAAGTGTTCCCTTGTTTTTAAAAAAGCTTTTTGTTGTTTTTAAATTTGATTAAAATTAAAATTGATTATTATGATTTTCATAATAAGGAAAACAATATTATTTATCATTTACTATTTATTTTAAAGAAAAAATATTAAAGATATTATTAGAAAATAATACCAATGCCTTGTCCTTAGTCCCCCTAAAACACATAAATAATACGTAGAACAATACCTAATTTATCTCTACATAGTAGTTTTTATGCATTTGTAAAATATGGCTTTTCCTAAAATGCTAGGGATACAAAATTATGTTATATTTTTAAACATTACATTTTAATTAGATAAAAATATTAACTAAATTAAATATTAATTGAACATATCCATTAAATAAAATAATTTAATTAAAATGAATTAATTAAAATAAAAATTTAATTGAATACATCATTTTTATTTCAGTTCTCTCATAATAATCAGTGTAAAGGAAAGCAAACTTTTCTTTGCAATTCAGTCTGGTAAAAATCAACACCTCAATGTCCTATCTCCATGAAAGAAAATTTTTCATTACCTGGCATCAGATCATAACCAAATCTGGTCAGAACATAAAGAATCCTGTTATTCTCTTCTATTGTTTCTTTCATAGTTGTATGTTATAGGTGCTAAAAATAAGAAATATAGGTTTTCAGCATAAACTCCAGTTTAAGAACAATGTCCTGAGCTCAGTGGTAGAGTACCTCTGGGTTCAATCCACAGTGTAAATAAATAAATAAATAAGTAAAAACAAAAAAAGACTAAATGTCACATTTTCACATAGTTTCATTAAGACATACCTTTTGCAATCTTCACATACATACATATGTACATGTGCTTACACATGCTCATTTTACCAAATGCATACTCATTTTATTAGAACTAGAGATATATTTCAGGATGGTGACCAGATTAATTAACTCATTTAAAATATATCTGATGAGTGCTCAACGTTCATTAGACATGATTCTTGGTGCTATGTAGGAGCACTCCCTATACCTTCAACCCCTCCCTTCCCTCTTTTCCCATTCTCCTCATTGGTTGTAACCTCGGGCCATGATTGGTCCGAGGACCCTATATAAGCCTCTGTACTTCTTGGATTAAACGGGTTCTGCGTCTCATTCTGGCAGAGCAGTCTTACCTACCCCTGGAGTCTGGGTGGAGTGACTCCGCGGACCGTCACCCCTAACTTCGTCCCCACTTTGTCTTGAGACCCCACTTTGTCTTCCCCGAAGACCCCTTTTCATCTCTCAGGACCCCAACTCATCGAGGAGACCCACGAGGCATGACCTCAAACAATAGTGCTATAGATTTTAAAAACAAAGCTTATAAAGGAAAGCCTAATTTGTCTTTTTATCCTCTTATGATCATCATCTGTCACCTAAACTACTTCACTAGCTTCCAAACTATCTTTGACTTTGTCTTTTTCCATAGCATAACATTTACCTTCATCAGGTCATTTTCCTGCTTTTTAGTGGTTACACATTCATTGTCCAGAGACTGCTTTACAAAGTCATTTATGGTATGAATATGGTGTCAATTCAAGGCTCTTTTGAGTTATGTAATCTAATATTAAGAACCAGGGGCTCTAAAGTCACCTTTCTTGTGTTCAAATCTTGATTAACTATCTAACAGCAGTATGACCTTGAACAAGTAACTTACCCTTTCTCTTCCTTTTTAAAAATTCATCTCTAAAATGGAATTACAATTATGTATATATGGTAGGTTATTGCAAAATAAATAATTTATGCAAAAAATAGGGCCTAGAACATGGTACATGCTCAATAAATTAAGCTAAAAGTAGCTGTTCAGTTTTGAATCTTTCCGTAGCTCATGTTTGCTCCTGCAGTACTCAAAAATCCAGCTGATTAATGTGATAGCCTTTCCTTGCCTGCTCTAGCTTACATCCCTATCTCTGGTGTGCAGTGGTGTGACCATGTCCTATTTTGACTTCAGATCCCTATCAAAAACTATGACCAGTCAGATTAAACTCTACTTGCAAGTTAGCTTGCAACAGTTTTGTGGGTGCTTTTAGAGGATAAGAAGCTATTAGGTTAGGGATAAATGACTTCATTAGTTATTCATGGCAATACCAGTTGAAGACTCTGTACTCTAATACTCTTATTCCCAATTCCCACAGGGTGATGCAAAGAAAGTCAAGTGACATCTGCACCTACTGTGGGTCATATTACATTATAGGAACCCTGAACTTAGGGAACCTAACTTTTATAATGGGCAATAAGCATTTCTACTTTTGCTGCCAAAGGGGCACTATATCATGTGAGACAATCAGCTTTTCCTCACTATAACAAATACCTGAGATTATTAATTTGTGAAAAGAAAAGCTTTATTTGGGTTCATGATTTTAGAGGTTCCAGTCTCTAATCAGGTGGATCCATAGTTTTTAGGCCTGCGGTGCCAGATAGCAATGGTAGAGAGTGTATGATGAAGCAAAACCACTCACCTCATGGCCAAGAAGCAAAAAAAAAAAAAAAAAAAAGAAAGAAAAGGAAGAGGAAGGGGCTAGGGCTAGGGTTCTACTATCACCCTTGTGGGATTGCCCCTGTCACCTAAAAATCTTTTACTGGGCCTTACCTCCCCAAAGGCTCTACCACCTTTAACCACCCTATGGACCAAGCCTATAATGCATGGGCTTTTGGGAAACACTCAAGATACATACTATAGAAAAGAAAATGTGCCCCCTTGCTCTGAAAGGAGACACTATATCTTCCAAAAAATATTTTCTGTATAACCATCACTTAAAAGGTACTTAGGACAAAGACAGTCACTGTCTCTGTTACCGAGTTGTAGAGAAATGCAAGTGCCATGGGAAAATGGTCTTCCAATAAACTCAACTAAAATCTTGCACTCTTTCCTTACTCAGGACAAGACTGTGGAATATAAACTTCTTGCAGGCATATTCTCTGTATTCCTTACCATTTATCTCCAATTCCTAGCATAGTTTCTTGCACATAGTAGACACTCAAAAATATTTTTGAATAAATAAGAGAATTTAGTATAAATGATCCCTTTTTTATTTCTACTATTCTAGCTATAGGCAGTTGGAGAATAAAATTTAACATATCTCATTTATATCAGCAACCACTTTATAAATTCTTTATAAATACTTCAGCAATATGAATACTTTATGAAAAATGTGCACAGACTATACATGGTAATCTAAAAAGCAATATTAGATAAAGGAAGATTTGGATATACAAAGCTATATGCATAAAGGCAGGAGCAGCACAGATCTTGAATTACAATGAGAAACATTTTATTTGCATCTTTGCAACTTAATAAGCTACCTGCTCTCTGCTCTCAGAAAAAAATTAGAAATCTTCATAACTTTTTATGCACTTGTTCAACAAGTATATACTGATATGCTCATAGATTCTGGGCCCTTTCTAGTGGTAATTATTTCTATTAACCAACTTTCATTATTGAATGTGTCCCCTTAGAGCTAACCTACAGTTTGATACAATAAAAGCAATCATGATTTCTAAGCTCAGTGACTATAAAAAATTGTTTTGAGTCTTCATAATAATTCATTATTATATATTATATAACAGCATTATATATCATTTATATAATTGAATATAATATTACTTTTGTAAGATTAACTCTGTTATCAATTTGTTTTATTTTTATCTTGCTCCACAAAAACCACTTTCCATTTCAAAAAACCTCTTGCTGATATGACTAATACTTAATAATCATCAAATTCAGGTCAATAACTAGCTGAGCAAATTTTCTGCCTATTTCCTTTATTAGCAAAATAAGGAAAGATTTACAACCTAAATTGTGTATTTGTTCCCAAAGTTAACTAAGGCAGATAGGAAATGCACTAAGGAAGAAAGTTTGAATTTCTGAATGTAGTCCATAGCTGTACACATTATTTTTTTTCTACCCTGGATACAGCCTCATAAAAAAGTGACTAATTCGTTATTTTACACAAGACAACTAAAGGATAATGTTCAATATTGGTGTATTAACCAGACCTCTGGACAAGTCTCATTATCACTCCCAATAAAAGAGCACTTCAGTATTCTGTAAGACTGCTATTACTGTCAAGGATCATTGGGTGGTGTTTACAAATAGTTAAACATCCTTTTTCACAGCTGTTCAAAATTGATGTCTCATCAATGCTTATGCAGACAGGGTAAAATCTTATAAGCACAGATGAGCAGGAAGAGCAGTGCTACACCAAATGCATAGCAAATACAAATTTTAATTCATCTCATCATGAAAACAATGAGAGATGAAGAAAGAGAGGACAGAGGCCTTGGATGCCCAGAATTAGAGACTTAACTCAGATCAACAGTGCCTGTCAAACTTAATGAAGATTGTTTATAAACATAAATTTGGCATATTTTAGAGCTGAACCTGAGGAAGAACTAGATGGTATCAGGTTGTACAAACAAATTTTGGGAATATTTTAATTTAATCATTAAATGTTACCAATTTAGTGGAGAATCTAAGCCATGAGGTATTTAGATAGCTGTATAGTACAGATCGCTGTAGGATATTTCACAGTGCCTTGTTTAGAAGATGGTCAATACTCACCTAAGATTTGGTTACTCAATTTATGTTTGTATGTAGATCCTTAGGTGATAGTATTTCTCTATTTGGCCCATTCTTCAAATAACAAAGTGGTGAAATCACAATTATTATTTGTAATTTTAGAATTAATATCAGCTTCCTCATTTTATAGGAAACTGAGATAAACAGAGAAAAGTTAGAAATATTACCCAAAGATCCAAACATGGTAAGTTGCAGAGCAGGAAGTATAGCTCAGGTCTCCTGTACCTTAATCTGGAATTATTTCTACTCTTTATCCTTTCAGGTTGAGGTCCTGTAACTAAGAAGTTAAAATGTAAGATTATAGAAGATTGGATATCTCAATGTGTATAGCATAAATAAACCCAGTTTGTATATGGTGCTTCTGAAAATTAATGGACTCGGGCATTTCCAAACCCCTAACTCCTCTTTCGATTTCAAATTGAACTAGGCACATCCAATTGGGGGAAGATTTAGTTTGACATGACGGAAAACTAAAATTTCATCTATATTTTGTATTCAGATATGTGATTGAAAGCTTAGTTTAATTATTTTTGAATAAGTTACTTATTTTTTTCTAATTTCTTTTATGGTAAAGTGGAAAGAATAAATAAGGTAGTTTTATTCAGAAATAATTCAATGAGCTTTTCATCCTACATAAAGCTTAAGATATGTACAAACTGTATAATAATTTCCTGTTTTTTTTCAGTGTCTACTAATTGCTATGCTAACTCTAACCTCTTCAATACACTGAAATTGTATAATATTATCCAACTGTATCTCTTTTAATACACTATTATTGTTACTATTTTAATACCTTAAGAGTCTGGTTTCACAAAGATACTATTTTCTTCCACTTTTCATGGAGACAGAAGAGCTGCATGTGTAATGTTTTAGTGAGCTTTTGGGCTGCTGTGACTAAATGGACAAAGCCAGAACAATTGTAGAGGAGGAAGAGTATTTAAGGGTTTATGGTTTCAGAGTTCTTAATGCATAGACAGCAGCCTCTATTCCTGGGGCTCAAGGTGAGGCAGAACATCATGGTGGAGGGAAGCGGCTGAGGGAAATGGCTTACATCATGATCAGGAAGCAGAGAGAGAGGTCTCCACTTGCCAGATACAAATATATATCCTAGAGCCACGCCTCCGATTCCCACCTCCTCCAAACACACCCCACCTGCCTTCAGTTACCACTCGGTTGGTTAATTCCTATCAGGGGATTAATTAACTGATTGGGTTAAGACTCTGACAACCCAATCATTTCTCCTATGAACTTTCTTGCATTGTCTCACATGTGAGCTTTTGTGGGACACCTCACATCCAAACCACAACATGTAATAAATTTTTGAAGAATTTTTGTCACTTCTCCTTACATATTATACCTCTTAATATTCTCCAATTACAAACATTCTTTATATACATAGGCAAGTTGCTTTACTAACTCTTAATTTTTAGATCGGTCATTTGCTCAATAAATATTTATTGAAGCAACATATGTAAAAAAAGAGTAATCACTTAGAAATCAAACAGATTGAAAATATTAGTTATCACTAATACTGAATAATATTAAGTACAGTAACTACCATAGGCAAGGAATTTAATAGGCACTGTAGTAGATAGGTGAATATAATATAATCATAGCCTTAAAGAAATTTAATGATACGTGAGAATTTTAACCATGCTAGAATCATAGTAAGTAAAACAAAATGCAATTTAAATAGTAATTTAATTGTATGATATGTTTTTCATATCATACAAAAGAGTATAACTCTTTCTATCTCTATTCCATAGTCTCTTCTCTGGCAGCAAAGTTTC
>PVHX01012813.1:0-57519 GCA_004024805.1 Geosciurus inauris | reverse complement strand
TTGAAAAAACTATTGCAATGACTGAAAATGGAATTTTTTCCCCCAAACTGTGATAATATTTATTTTTGGTCCTATAAGGACACAGTAAAAATATGACTATCCATAAGCCAGTATATGGGCTCTTACCAGGCACTGAATTTCCTGGCATCTTGATGTTGGGCTTCCCAGCTTCTGGAACTATGAGAAATAAATTTATTTACAAGCAAAAAAGAGTTAATCTTAGGTGTGCTTTTACTTTTACATTATTTCAGCAAATACTCAACATTACTATGTGACCCAAGCTAAATCTCAATTTGGAAATTTTTAATGAAGGTCCCTACTCTTCAGGAGAACCTGGTGTAGTGGTGAAAATGATGCGTAGATCAGCAGCTGCATTACAAGAGGTAAGCATTACAAATGAAGAGATGAGGAAGTAATTTTTAGGTACGTAGCGTATGTGACTTGGGCTGATAAGTGTACAGGGAAGATTCAGAAAAGTTCACTGAGATAAAACCATCTTTGAGTTCAGCTGGAAAAATGGAAATATTACTAAAGCACAGGAGATAGGTGGAAGTTTGAAATATATATGTGGACTCCTCTGGGTTTTAGTGGATGAGATTGGTCAGGGTCACTGTGTAGAATGAACAGATAACCAAATTCAGATTATTGGTTTATTAGTCAGCTTTTACTATTTTTATCAAACAACCCTAATGCATTCATAGCTTACAGAAATACACACTTACTTTTCTACTCACTTAATTTGTTATGAAATCCATTGTTGACCTGAACTCCACTGGTCATTTTTGGGCTGTTCTGGACTTTGACTGAGCTCCTAGTTTCTTCTCATGAAAAAACTAATATAAGTAAGAAAAAATAAAACTCAAAGGAAAAAAGAATTCTCATATTAGAAAACTTAAATAGACAAAAATCTTCCCGAAGGCAAAATACATCATTTACAAAAAGAAAAGATGTTGCCAAAAAAAAGGAAAAAGAATATTCAGCATAAAAAAATCCTGAGCTCTTAAATTTGATATTCTTTAAATATTTGCTGAAATAATGTAATGATAAAGCATATATTTAGTTCAAAAATATTATCACTATTCTATAGTCGAAAAGAAATAAAAGCTCTCAGAAAGTTAGAAATAGTGGGTCTACTTCAACTTGATAGAGTTTATAGGAAAAAACTAAACTAAAATTATACATAATAATAAAAGACTGAATTCTTTGCCCCTAGGTTTGGGGGAAACTTGGGGATGTTCACTCCCACCACTCTTATTCAGCTTTGTGTTATAAGTTGTAGTAATGTAATAAGGAAATAGAATAAAATCATAGAAATACAAAAGAAGAAGTAAAACTATCCGTCTTGAAGATGACATGTTTGTGTATGTAAAACTCTTAAAGAAACTATTAAAAAGTCCTAATACTAAAACATAAGCACAAGTTCACAGACAATAAGATGAAGGTACACAAATCAGCTTGTATACCTACATCCTAGGAATGAACATGTGAACACTGACACTAAAAATACAATGTGTTAATAATTACTAAGAAAACTAGTAAGTGTAAGAACACATTTATAGTCAGTCCTCACATACTCACATATTTAAAACCACAAAACACTGACAGACTGAATCAAATAAGGACAAAATAAAAGGAAAGATATCCTATGTTTATGGATTGAAAGACTCAACACATTAAAGATGTCAAATCTTCAAACTTATTACAGGTATTAAAAATCCCTATCAATATTTTAGCAATACTTCTTGTATACATAGACAAAATCACTATAAATTTATATATATGAAAAGACAAAATTAAAGAAACTCAAATAGTTGAGACAATTTTGAATCAAAAGAAAATCTGAGGAATCGGTCTACCCAATTTCAAGACTCATATAACTACAAATATCAAGACTCTCGATGGGCAAAGGAGTAGGCACACAGATCCAGGGAACCTAGGAATACACCCCAAACTGTGCCAAATTGAATTGTTGACAATGGTAATAGAGGAAAGATAACCTCTTCAGCAAATGGTGCTGGAGCAATTGGATATCCATTGGGAAAAATAAGTCTTGACCATGTCAATGAGATCCTGTTGGTTGATGGTGTTAAGAAATCATCTATGTCATTGCTTATTTTCTTTCTAGTGGTTTTATCAATTAAGAGAATAATGTTGAAGTCTTCAAATATAGTTGTGGATATCTCTATTTCTTTCTTGTATATCAGCTTTTGCTTTACATATTGTGCTCTGTATTTACACATTCATATAGGATTATTATGTACTCTTGATGTATTGACTTTTTATCATTAATGTTTCTTTATGTCTCTGATCATTTCCTTTACACTGAAGACAATTCTAACATCAATATAGCTAATCCTACTTTTTATTAATGTTTGCATGATAAAACTTTATTGACCTGCGTATGCCATTATATTTGAAATGAGTTTCTTGTAGACATCATATAGTTAGGTCATGTTTTATAATCCACTGTGTTTGTGTCTTTTAATTAACATGTTTGGGTTATTTATATTTAATGTAATTATTAAGGGATTATTGATAAAATCTGACATTTTCATATTATTCTCTGTTCATTCTCACTTTTGTTTCAGTATGCAAGGGTTTTTTTTTTCCCTCTATTTAGTTAAAGATTTTACTATAGAGTTTGAGCAAATCCCTTTGTATAGCTTTTTAATTATTGCTCTAGATATTACCTCACATGTGCAAAACTTATTACATGTACTGGTGACATAGTTCTATCAGTCCTAGTGAGGTATAGAAAGCTTACTCCTTCTTTGTCTACTGCTATACCACACTTAACCCAGTTTCATCTGATTTATGTTCCTCACTTTATTTGTGATAAAAATTCTCTTAAATGTTTTTCTATGTACATTTTTGACATGATCAGACATTTTTATAATTTTCACATAACAATCAATCATAATTGAGAAAATTCAAGAGGAGAAGGTGTAATAACTGAGTAACAAGGTATCCATCTTGGCTCCTGCAGCCATCTCAGACTTTCTGTGCCTTTTTCTATTTCTGAGAACTGGTGCTGAACACCCATTCTCAGAGATGAAGAAGAACACAAAAAGCCCCTGTCAGCCCCCATCAGACTATAAGAAGACAGGATATGGGCTATCTAGGCTGAGCCCTGCTAACCGCAAAATTTTTGCTTCTGTACCACGCCTTGCTTGCATTGGCTGGAATATTGTAACTGGATGTAACTGAAGACCCCACCTGCATCCCACCTGTTTGTGGTTTTTCCCTTTAAATACTCATGGAAAAACTTCTTCGGTGCATCATTCTTAGCACACCATTTTGAGTGGCTGGAGTAGCATCCACTGGCCAGTGCAATAAAGGCTTCTTTGGCTATATGTGAATGGTCTGGATGAGTTTTTCAATCTCTCTTGTGGGGGACAGATATAACAAAGGAACATGTATTATATTTACCCATGTATCTACCCATTCCATTTTTCTTTCTTCATCTTGATCTTCCTGGACTTCTTCTTTTATTATTTTCCTTTCTATTTAGATAATTTCCTTTAGTCATTCTTTTCATATGAGGCTTATTGATAACAAAAAATCTTAATTCTCCTTCATGTGAAAATGGTTTCATTTTTCTGTTATTCCTGAAGAATATTTTTGTTGAATACAGGATTTTAAGTGGACAGTTCTTTACATAAAGCATTTGGAAATGTTTTATCACTTCATTTGGGCTTCTATAATTTCTTTTTTGTCATATTTTAATTTATTTATTTGTTCTATTTAGGTTTACATGATATCAGAGTGCAATTTGATTCATTGTACACAGATGGAGGATAACATTTCATTTCTCTGGTTGTAAGTGATATAGAATCACAACACACATGCAGTCATACCTAAAGCTAGGCCTATGATGACCATCATATTCCACCACCTTTACTGTCCCCATGTCCCCTCCCCCCTTACACCCCTGTGAACAGAGTTCCTCCATTGTTCCCGTGTCTTCCCCCCATTATGGATCAGCATCCACTTATCAATGAGTACATTCGGCATTTGGTTTTCTGAGATTGGCTTACTTCACTTAGCATGATATTCTCCAACTCCATCCATTTACCTGCAAATGCCATAATTTTATTCTCTTTTATTGCTGAGTAATATTCCATTGTGTATATATACCCCAGTTTCTTTATCCATTCATCTATTGGAGGGCATCTAGGTTGGTTCCACAGTTTAGCTATTGTGAATTGAGCTGCTATAAACATTGAAGTGGCTGCATCACTATAGTATGCTATTTTTAAGTCTTCTGGGTATAGACTGAGGAGTGGGATAGCTGGTCAAATGGTGGTTCCATTCCAAGTTTTCTAAGGAATCTCCTATAATTTCTAATGAGAAAGAGATAATATTTGAATGCTTTTCCCTAAGTAATACCCTTTTTTCCCCCTCACTGTTGATTTCAAGATTGTTTTCTTTGTCTTTAGGTTTTGTGAAGTTTGACTATGATGTGTCTTGGAGTTAATTTCCTTGAGTTTATCCCGCTTGAAGTTCAATCAGTTTTTTTACTGTACAGGTATAGGTCTCTGCCAAATTTGGGGAGTTTTCAAACTAATTTCCTTGAGTACTTTTCAACCCTAGTCTTCCTCTTAGCAATGTTCTGAAAAAAAATCTTCTGACCTGCTTCCACAGATACCAAAGGCCATTTTCTCTTGTTTTCTAGTCTATGTTGTCTCTAATATTCAGAAGAAATATTTTGTATTATACATCCTCCAGTTCATTGAGTCTTTCTTCCATTCCACTAGTGAACATATTCACTGAGTATTTTTTTCGGTAATTTATTTTTAGTACTAAAATTTTGGTTTGATTATTTCTTATATTTTCTATTTCTTTTTTTCCTCAGACTTTCTTTTTTTTCACTAATTGAAGAGTGTTTGCAATTTCTTGTTTATGTACTTTTTATGAAAGCTAAATTGTTCATCAGCTGATACTAACAACTCTGTCATCTCTGTTGGTATAGTTTCATCAATTTAAGTGGTTCTTGGTAGAAGTGATTTTTATACAAACCTTGAGATTTGGGGTATTATGTAATGAGACTATGGATTTTAGTTTGCTTCCTCTGACACAGCTCTAGCAAGGTAAGTGGTTGACCCTGCCTCACCACTCCCAGGGAGTTGTAGAAACCCAGATTCTCCACTTAGTTCCCACTGACATAGGATTGGGGCATTGGTCATCATTTCTTCTTGATAGAGTGGGAGTTCTGGCTTTCCAGGTGGCCTCAACTGCATAGTAGGGGACCTTATTATTACCAGGTAGTGTTAAAAAGTTCTTGACTGTCTTCTAAGATTCCTGACACAATCCCAGTAGGGAGTGGGGAAGAACCTATCATGACTGCTGGGAATGGGAGGAATCCATGTTCCCCATGCAAGGGCCATAGACAACATGGAGAGTGGAGGTTTGTTATTAATCAGTGATGATGAAAATCCAAACTCAATCTCTTATAACACGACCTAGATGGCTGTTTGGGTACCTAATTATAACCTGCTTATGGCAGAAATCTGGGATCCTAAGAACCCTTTGCAAGTATGTGGAGGTGTGGACATAGTTTTACTCTGTGGTGTTTGGCTGAAGTAGAATTGTAATCATTTAAAAGTTTTCTATTTTACTGGACTCTCCTTTTCCTCATCCTTTCACTGGAGGTTTTTTATCTGTGATCCTTGATATTTCCAAGTTGCTGTCTTCTTTAGCCCCAAATCTGGGAAACAAGACAAAAACAAAGGAAGAATTTATCACTATACCATTCCTTGCATCCCAAGAATCTCAGTCCTACCTTCTCTCCACCTTTCAGAGTTGTTATGACATACCCCAGCCTTTTTGTACTCAGTAAAAGAATACCTACTCCATCTTTCCAGAAGTAAAAATTTCCATTAAGTTTTTTGTTTCAGTTATTATTATCTTTCTCTTCTAATACTTTTATTCATTTCCACTGACTCTTCATGCCAATTCTTTTGTGGCATCTTTTTATCTGTTTTATCTTTATATCTTTTTAGGTTATTCTATTATTTCAAGTTCTCAGAATACTAATCCCACAGTTTGTTGTATCTGCCAATTTCCTTCCATGATAGTTCATTCTCTCTTGAGGCTTACAATTTTTGGAATGATTGTTTGTTTTCAACTTGAACCTCTTCTCCTGTATTGTAGAAGCCCTGAAGAGCAGTTTTGTTTTGCTTTCACCAGGCACCTCTGAGAATTCACTGGTCCAAGATCAGTATTTACATTTCTAATTTATCAGCTTAGAATTCATGCCTGTACACAGAGTGTGAATTGATATTCCATACCTAGGTATGGCATGAGCTCTGAGATTCAGTTCTTAATTGGAGATTTTTTTCTTACCCAGAGCATAAAAGAGAGAAAGGCTTCCTTGTCAATTCTTAGAGCGTATGATGTTTTCTTGTTCATTTGACAAACTGGGCAGCTCTTAAGGTGTCCCAGCTTTGTTCTGCTGTCTCAGTTTCAGCAATCAGCCTTGCTGCAGTTCTACTTGTACCTCTCTTCTATGGCCATATCTCTAATCTAGGTGAATATTAAAACCCCAGCCTCTAGAATCCCAGCAGCTCCCACTAAGGCTTGAATCAATCTATGTACCTTTGGTTCCATCTTGAAATTCTTTATTTGTTTTTATAAATTATTTCTAGCTTCTCAGGCTTCTTTTCATATATACTGAAACCAGCTTACAAAGACTGGCAAGGGATAATGGTTAAAATTTTTAAAATGCATAAACTATCATAAATAAACTGTTTTAGTATTTTTGACTTTGGAGGTACTGTGTTAGTTCAGAATGTCATGATGGCAAAAGTGGAATTTCGTCATTGATTTAGCAAAACCAGAACATACTTGAGAAATGATTTTACTTAGCTGGGTACAGTGGTGCACGCCTTTAATCCAAGCACTTTGGGAAGCTGAGACAGGAGAATCGTGAGTTCAAAGCCAGCCTCAGCAATGGTGAGGCGCTAAGCAACTCAGTGAGACCCTGTCTCTACATAAAGCACAAAATAGGACTGGGGATGTGGCTCAGTGGTCGAGTAACCCTGAGTTCAATCCCTAGAACCAAAAAAAAGAAAAAAAGAAAAGAAAAGGAAAGAAAGAAAGAAAAGAAAGAAATTATTTTATTTTTCATTCAGGACAATATCCTTCCATGCTTCTATTTATTTTATTCCAATACCCCCTACAGAGATGAGAAAGCTGAGACCCAATGAGAAAAATGGCAAGAGGCTTTTTTCCTCACTTTTAATCACATATCTGCTCTTTTTTGCTTCATCCTGTGTCCTGCCCATACTTGCTTGGCTAAAAGATTATTTCTCCACTTTTCTTTTAAAATAATAACTATACAAAGATCTAGATGCTTCCAGGTGGCAGGGTGTTGAAAGCCATCATCAAGAGCTGTCCAGGCACTGGATTCCCTATTGAGGTGCTCTTGGCTGGATCAATCAGAACAAAAACCCTCGGAAAGACAGATGTCTCTTCACATCTCCCCAGAGGACACCAACACCTGCCAAATAGCCTCTGTGCCAACAAAAGTCCCCAACACTCAGCTTTATTAAGACTTTGCATAGCCAAACAGATGTCATTTTGAGTCAGTTCTTATTTTCCCATTTTCTGACTTTACCCTTCCCTCTCTTTTCATCTCTTCTCCTTTGGGCCTCTCTTCTTCATGACATTGTCCCATTACTGTTGCAATAATGTCCCATTATTTCTGTTGTACTGAAGGAACCATCACTGAAATGTGTATCCAAACATCTATTAACATGCCATGTGAATGCGTTGTTTCCCAGGTGCTACATAAGGAAATGACAGATTTTTAATTATCAGCAAGAAATGTATCTGACCTAAAAACTACAAAAGTAAGTGGTTTAAGACATGAAGAATCTACACACAATCAAAAATATATATCTTGTCAATGAGTAGTACATTTGTTATCTTTATTTATCATCCTTAATCAGTAAGGATATTTGAATCAATGTACAACTCTGATCCTGAGGGATCTTAGATTTTAGAAAGTTGTATGACCAGCAATTATTCAATCTTACCGCCATTATTTGGTGAATAAGGAAGAAAAATTAAGAAAACAAGCACTCAGTTTTTCCTTCTTTTTCAAACTCAGGATTTACATCACTTCTCTATGTTATCTTTTTTATGCATGTAATAAAATCTACTTGTATATTTAATGCTACAAACTGAATTCACTTGAATGTCAATCATGTGGCAAAACAGTTTAAATGGGCTTGCTCTATGGTCCAGACAACCAGCACTGTCCAAAATGTAGTATGTTGGTGGTTTGTGGCATTTGAACCTCAGTTTCATATATGAATATTAAGACTTCACAATTAGCTGTTATAATGCATTCCTATCAAATAAAACATTTTAACAGAATTTAGTAGTTCCAAATACAGACTCCGGAGCCAGACTGACTGTGTAAGAATACTGTTGTAATCATTGAAGACCTATGTGACTGCGAACAAGTCATTGCCTTCTCTATATCTGTTTTCTCACTTATAAAATATGAATAATAATCCTAACTACATTTAGAATTGTTTTGGAGATTAAATGAAATGTTTATGTAGAATATTCAGAATAATTTCCAGCAAAAAGTGAACACTACACGTGGATTAGTTGCTATAATGTTATTTTTTAAATGGTTGCAATTACCCCCTTCTCTAACCCTCAGAGTGACTGTTTAGCAGTTTACCAAGAAGAGATAGATTATTTCTCCAACTCCATTAATTTACAGAAGTAATGGTATGTTACTTTTGATCCTAGGCTTCAAGAGGCCACGGATGATCCCATACTCTCTCAGATCTTTTTTCCACCACAGAAGCTGCTAAGGGTAACCTACAGGGCATGAGACCATACAGACCAGAGCCAAGTTTTCCCAGACTGAGCTCTCAGAAAGACCAGGCAAAATCAACAAAACCAGCCTAAAACTGACTACATATGCATGAAGATGCCCAGGTGAGAATCGCCAAGCTGAGTTCAAACTAAATTACAAACCACAAAATTATGAGATGAAGAAACAGCTCTTATTTTAAGTAATATGATGTTTTGTTGTGCAGCAATAATACACTGAAATAGCTATCACTAATTTAAGTACATTTATATTACCCCAAGTTCTTTGACATTTTTTTCATCAAGAAGACAGGAGATCATACTCCATTAACACTCTTTTAAATCACAAGAGGGATGCTTAGCCCTTCCTTTTGAATCTGGATGGGTTTGTGATGATTAACCAAAAGAATGCATCAGAAGTTATGTGACTTCTGAGACAAGGTCAGAAAGAACTCTGCAGTATACACCTGGCTCTCTTGAAGTATGGACTCTGGGAGAAGTCAGGCATCAAGAAATATGCCTCAGCCGGGCACAGTGGTGCAAGCCTGTGATCCCAGAACTTAGGGAGGCTGAGACAGGAGAATCGCGAGTTCAAAGCCAGCCTCAGCGATGACGAGGTGCTAAGCAACTCAGTGAGACCCTGTCTCTACATAAAACCCAAAATAGGGATGGGGATGTGGCTCAGGGGTGGAGTGCCCTGAGTTCAATCCCCAGTACCAAAAAAGAAAAAAGAAATATGCCTCACTATACTGAGGTTGTCATGCTGGAGAGTTTACATAGGAATACTCTGTTCAATGGCTTCAGCTGGACTCCTAATTGAAAGCCAGCCTTATGACTGACCATCTTGTACATCCAGCCTGGTCAAAATTTCACTTGACTTCAGCCCTAATGACATCTGACTACAACTTTGTGGGAGACCCCATGTGAAAATTACCCTTCAAGTCCTTCCAGAATTCATGATCTATAAAATGTGAGCAAAATTAAATGATCGTAAGCTGCTAAGATTTGTAGTAAGCACATAATCAACAACTGAAACCAAAACATCACCATGGTGTGACTGGAACGTGGTAGAAACTGTTTACTTCTTTAAAAAGCTACTTTAGGCTGGTTGCCATGGTGTATGCCTATAATCCCAGTGGCTCAGGAGGCTGAGGCAGGAGGATCACAAGTTCAAAACCAGCCTCAGCATCTTAGTGAGGCTTGAGCAACTTAGTTAGATCCTGTCTTAAAATTAAAAATTAAAAAATGGGCTAGAGATGTGACTCACTGGTTTAGTGCCCGTGGGTTCAATCCCTGGTAGAAAAAAAAAATCACTTTAAAATAACAGGAAAGATCTTCTTTTTTATGCAAATAATGGTATTATATTCTTGAATTCTATTTTAATTAATTTATTATAGACATAATATTGGGGTTTATTTTGATATAATCCTGAAAGCATGGAATATAATTTGCTCCATTTCAGTCCCAGTACTTTAGCTTTCCCTCCTGTCTTCTTCCCCCCTGCTCTCTTTCCTCTATTCTACTGAACTTTCTCCTATTTATCTATAGTTTTGTTTAAGTTAGCGCATTATGGATACAAAGGTGAAATTCACTTCTTTTGGAGTAAGGACAAGATTTAGAATTATGAAAACTCTTCTCCAAGGTAACTTGGAGCTGAACACTCTAGTAATATAGAGTCTCCATTTTAATATCTTCTGATTTGTGATTGTCTTTAAAGTTCTATCTTTTAGAACAACCAACACATTTAGATCCCATGAGCTAAAGTCGAAGCCTTGATTCACACCCTCAAGGTATTTGGCTTATATTTTTATAGAAACCTGCCTGTGGAGTTCTCTTGGGATGCAAGGATCCATGGAGTAGAAAATAAAGCACTAAACGCCATACTGAGACACACTGATGTTTGCATGTTCATCTTCATCCAACTGAATGAAATTCTGAAACTTTGTTTTTAGATCATTTTCCCAGGACCCAGAAGTATTGGTGACTGAACATGGGATTCTGAGGGCAAAGAACTGGGGTCATTTCCTATTTCCTTCACTTCTTTTTCTTGTGCAACTAAGTTCCCAAATCCCTCTCTAGAGAAAATATTTCTGAAAGCACTTCATTAGAATGACAGATACATTCTCCATGGCAAGCAATGTTGGGTGCATTTTCCCACTAATGGGACTAACTTCAGAAGAGTTTATGTTATCTAGAGCCAGATTTATTAGTGGGTAGTGCAAAAAACTTCTGCTGAAAGTAGGCAACTGTGGGATTTAACACTGATTCTCTTCCCAACTTCCTACAGGATCTTTGGGGAAAAATTAATTATTTTATGGCCCTGCCTCTTTATCTATAGAATATAAGAAATAGCACTTATCTTAAGGGACCCAAATAAGGTAGTTTATGTAAAAGCACTTAGGGTAGTGTTTTGCATTGAGTAGTTGTTCACTAAATGCTAATTTCAGAGCTGACATTTAAAACCAACACCAAGTTTTACATCAATCTATTTATCTGTGCAATCCTGGGAAAAGTATCTTACCTATCCCTAAGTGTATCCACCGATAACGCAAGATTTTTAAAAGACATTATGTAATTCAAATGTAATATTATGTGCGTATTTTCAAGCACATAATGGAGATTACAATGATAATTATGAAAACTGATTACATTAGTTGTTTTTATTTAGGAATTGTTTAGGATTATCAGCAAGCATCCTTAAACAAATCTTTGAAGGATGCCCTTATGTGTGTGTTATTATTACTAAATATAAATGTCCAAGCCAGGATCCAACCTGAATAAAGACAAAATATTAAGTGTATAAACACCTCCTCAACACATACGGACTTGCGTATATCCAGGTGTGACAGATACTTCCTCTTGTGCTCTACTTATGTTTTACAACATGCCCATTCTTTAACATACAAGCTCTAATGGTCCTGAATTTCTCACCATGCTCTGAAGCTCTTCTATCTGAAAGTCAGAGTCATACCTGAGTGGAAGTTTATCGGTGACTCTCTAGGTGGGATGTAGCTTACAATATTGTCTCTTTTTGGTGGCTTGTGAACTTTGTAAGTAGAAGATCCCAAAATATACTACAGTAACTGGGGAATGAATTGGAGAGAAGAATGTGAAAGTGGAGGTGACATTCCAGAGGTTTTCATGAGGAGAAGGGAGAGAATGTAGAGTAATAAAAGGATTCCTCTTCCATAATGATTCTAAGCAGTTAACCAAGTAACCCAAATGTTCACATTGTTGTGGCGGGGAGGCATCTTGTGATCAATAATGGCAGAGCCTTGAATCTCCCCACCTTTTGAAAAATTCTTGACTTTCTAAGGTTCCAATTGCTTTTTAAAAAATTTTTAAAAATTGATTTATTTTAATTAGGTATGCATGACAGCAGAATGAATGTATTTTGATTCACTGTACACAAAAGGAGCACAACTTTTCATTTCCCTGGTTGTACATGATGTAGAGTCACACTACATGTGCAGTCATACATATACCTAGAACAATAATGTTCATCTCATTCCACTCTCTTTCCTGCCCCCATGTCCCTTCCTCTCCCTTCCCTCCCCTTTGACCAAAGTTCTTCCTTTCTTCACATGCCCCTTCCCCCTTTATGTATCAGCATCCACTTATCAGAGAACACATTCAGCCTTTGTTTTTTTTTTGGATTGGCTTACTTCACTTAGCATGATATTCTCCAACTCCATCCATTTACTTGCAAATGCCATAATTTTATTCTCTTTTATTGCTGAGTAATATTCCATTGTGTATATATACCCCAGTTTCTTTATCCATTCATCTATTGAGGGGCATCTAGGTTGCTTCCACAGTTTAGCTATTGTGAATTGAGCTGCTATAAACATTGAAGTGGCTGAATCACTGTAGTGTGCTATTTTTAAGTCCTTTGGATACAGACTGAGGAGCGGGATAGCTGAGTCAAATAGTGGTTCCATTCCAAGTTTTCTAAGGAATCTCCATACTGCTTTCTAGATGGGTTGTACCCATTTGCAGTCCTACCAGCAATGTAAGAGTGTACCTTTTCCTCCACATCCACGCCAACTGTTGGTACATTCTTGGTAACTGTCATTCTGATTGGCATGAGATGAAATCTTAGAGTAGTTTTGATTTGCATTTCTCTAATGCCTGGAGATGTTGAACATTTTTTCATATATTTGTTGATCAATTTTATATCTTCTTCTGAAAAGTGTCTTTTCAGCTCCTTAGCCCATTTATTGATTGGTTTGTTTGTCTTTTTGGTGTTAAGTTTTTTGTGTTCTTTGTATATCCTGGAGATCAGTGCTCTATCTGATGTGCATGTGGCAAAAATTTCCTCCCAAAATGTAGGCTCTCTCTTCACCTCATTATTTCTTTTGCTGAGAAGAAGCTTTTTAGTTTGAATCCATTCCATTTATTGATTCTTGCTTTTATTTCTTGCGCTTTAGGAGTCTTGTTAAGGAAGTTAGGGCTTAATCCAAGGCGATCAAGGTTTGGGCCTACTTTTTCCTCTGTTAAGTGCAGGGTCTCTGTTCTAATTCCGAGGTCCTTGATCCACTTTGAGTTGAGTTTTGTGCATGGCGAGAGAGAGGGGTTTAGTTTCATTTTGCTGCATGTGGATGTCCAGTTTTCCCAGCACCATTTGTTGAAGAGGCTGTCTTTTCTCCAATGTATGTGTTTGGTGCCTTTGTCTGGTATGAGATAGCTGTACTTATGTTTGTGTCTGTGTCTTCTGCTCTGTACCAATTGCCTATAAGATAGAAATGATTGCATACTGTAGTGTGCTGGTAAGTGTTTAACTGCCACATCTCTGAGGGCAGCGGACAGCCAGCCCTTATTGTAACTTGCTGATTTCTTAATTATAAATAGACCGTAATGGTCAATTTCAATTCGTAAGGCAGAGTTGGGAAGAAATGTGTTATAGCACATTATATAGTATTTCTACTTTACATAAACAATAGATTTAAATAATGCCGGAAGCATAGATAATAGCAAAATGTAGTAAAATAATTAGAGAGTAATAACTTTGCGTTTTTATTACCATGTTAATATAATTTATTTCAGTGCAAATTTCTCTGATTTAACTTTTAAGAATGTCTTTATTTTACAACCAGCTCTCCAAACTCCTGAAAATGCAATAATCAACTCCTGCTAGCTGGTCTGAGCCAGCGCCAGCACATCACTGATTATATTGGTTTAAAAGGCTCATTTGAGAATTATCATGCTACATTTTTTTATTTAAATCCTAGAGAAACCCCATTTAAAGCTATTACTTTATATCTTTAAAATTAAGCCATCTTAATAACCTTACCAGTAATTCTGGATGTTAAAGAAATTGATGCTACTCTGATGTCAATTGCATTGTTAGCATAGTTAAATCTAGATGCTTGCCATCTTATCAGATTATGTTAAGAATTTCAGCACCTGCAGAGGCAACTGGAATGTGTAACAGTGTAGGTCTCAACAACAACAAAATCATCAAGAGGAGCAATCAATCCTGGTGGTCCATATCTAAGCTTCTGTACTGGCCTATTACATGTTTCAGGCCTCAAGGCAAGCTGGAAAAAGTGGTAGGTGAACTGGAAGTTCCATGGCCTGATAGATATAGAAAGTCCTGGAATCATTGTGGCTTTTCTTATTCTATTCTGTCTAGAAAGGCTTCTAGATTCCTTTCTCTCTCAAGCAAGTAGATTGAAAATACCAATTATCACATGAAAAATAGGAAGGCAAGAAATGGACCAGAGAAGTATTTTCAAACCAGAAAGAATAAGTAAGACAGTGATAGAGGAAGGGGATGAGGAGAAAAGGGGAGAGAAGTTTCATTTAGTTCCTATCCAGAGGCGAAAATCTGTTTCACTTATTAAATGAAAGAACCTACTGCCTGGTTTCCAGGTTTCCAGGAAAATTCTTCCAAACAAAATTGTTGTGCCTTACAGAAGCAACGCCTTTTGCCTGGATGAAAAAATAAGTAATAACAAGACCCAAAGTTGGTAAATAGTGAAAGATCTTCAGCACATTTAAGAGATTCTCTTTCCTTCTTTTACTAATATACTGAGAAGGTCAATCACTGGGAAGGCAGAGGCTCAAGGGCAACATAATTTTTATTTTTTAAGGAACAGAAAATATTTTAAGACAATAAGCAAGAACTATGATACATATTGTAAGCAAGGTTTTAACAGAGTTTATGTTAGCACTATCACTTTACTTCTTTCTCTTACCATTCAGAGACTTCCCCAAGTCTTGAAGAAGCACAGCACACAAGTTGATAGGAATAGAAACGTCAAACTAAGTCAGCCTGCTGAAGCTGTTTGATTCAGGCAGCTGAAAGGCAGCTGAAGAAGATTCTGAAGGTCAATCAGAACCATCACTATTATTCCTAGTAGAAAATGTGTGGAAGCAAGTCTAAAGAATAGACAAATCCGAAAGACAGATAAGAATGGGAAAAAGTAAGAAACAGGGCATCCACAAACAAAAGATTTAGAAATGGGAGAAAATTGTGTCCTTGAAATAGGTCAAGATGACTACTGCTAACATGGTGTGTGTGTGTGTGTGTGTGTGTGTGTGTGTGTGTGTGCATGCGCGCGCGCACACATACAGAGGTATACATACACTCAAAATGTATTTGTTCAAGTTATCAGTCAGGAGGGAAAATTAATGTATTTTTCTTTTAGATAATCCTAATTGGAGACTTTCTTCATTTCTTTAAATAATGAAAAGAAAAAAAAAACAATCCAAGTTGCTTATGCATAAGTAGAACATAGCACATCAAATAAATATGGGGAAAAATGTGGTAGAAGCAGAGTTTGTTGTTACCCTTAATTATTCTGAGACATAATTTTAAGACTGTCCCTCTGCCTTTTAAATATGTTTTATTTTGAAATATTAAAAAATAATTCCCTCAATAACTTACCCATGCACATGCAGAGAATGATGGTAAAATGAATAATTGCATAAGGGGTTACATTAGAGAGAGAAATGCATAATATAATAAAAATGAGGAATTTATCAAGCACGTTAAAGGTACAGTGTCTCCATCTACTGTAGAGCCAAAGGATTCAAATTTTCAGTATCTTGGTGTTTTTCCATTTTTCTCTCATCTTCATTTTTCTCCTCTCCAGTATGTCCTTCAGAAAAAGATGAATTTGTTTAGATTGCAGGCAGGCCACATACTTTTCCTTCATTTGTGAATAGATCTCGCAAATGAAGCAAAAATGCTGTCATTTTTTCTGTCCCTCTCCTCAAACTAGTTGACTTCTAAGCAATCTCTCCCTTATTTCTTCTTCACTTTTTCCCTTTAAATTTGCTCTCCTCGACCCCCAGAAACTTGAAATTTAGGCCCAGTTTTACTACCCTGGCTAATATCTCAATAGCTTACATACAAAAAATCCTTGGATTAGAGGCTGATTCTGATTTTATCATATAATTTCTTCAAAGAGGAGATAGTAGAAGAGACACATTTCCTATAGAACAAGAAAATAAAACCTAGCAAATAATCTCTCCAAGAAAGTATATTCCATTAACAACGAGTTTGATTCACTAATCACCGTAGTCTACAGCAGTTCCCCTTACTCACGGTTTTGATTTCTACAGTTTTAGGTATCCACAATCAACTGCCACTTGAAAATATTAAATGGAAAATTCCAGAAACAACCAGTTGCTAAGTATTAAATTGTGCATTTTTCTGAACATCATGATGAAATCTCATACCTTCTCACTTGGGATGGGAATTATATCTTTGTTTTGCATGTGCATGCTTGTTTTAGTCAGCTTTTTCGCTACTGTGACTGAAAGATCTGACCAGAACACTTTTAAAGGAGGAAAAGTTTGAGAGCTCACAGTTTCAGAGGTCTTAGTCCATAGAAAGCAGGCTCCATTTTTTGCAGCTCGAGATGAGGCTGAACATCATGGCAGAGTGTGTGGCGGAGGGAAGCAGCTCACATCATGGTGATCAAGAAGCAGAGACAGAGACTCTACTCTCTATATACAGATATATATCCAAACCCATGCCCTAATTCCCACCTCCTCCAGCCACACCCTAACACTTCAATTACCACTCAGTTTATCCCTAACAGAGGATTAAATCACTGATTGGGTTAAAAGACTCTTACAACCCAATCATTTCTCCTTGGAACCTTCTTGCATTGTCTCACACATGAGCTTTTGGGGGACACTTCACATCCAAACCACAACAATGCTATACACACTACCTGCTGCTTACTTACTTAGCCCCTTACTTAATCACAGTTACCAGATCAACTGTCACACTGTCATTGCATTCAAGTAACCCTTATTTCCCTTATTTTACTTAATAATATCCCCAAAGAGCAAGAGTAGTATAGTTGGCAATTTAGTCATGTCAGAGACTAGCCACAAAGCGTTTTCTTTAAATGACAAAAATAAATTTTGTGAGAGAGAGCACAATCATATAACTTTTATGGCAGTATGTTTTATAAATGTTATTGAAATAGAAACTTTTGGTAATTTGTTCACCATCAATTTTCTGATTTTTTCATTAATCTCTTTCTGTGCCTAATTTATAAATTAAACTTCATCATAGATATATATGTAGAGAAAAAATAAACATGGTTATATAGAGTTTAATACTACCTGCCCCTGGTTTCAAGCATTTACTAGAGGTCTTAGAATACATTCCCTGAAGAAAAGGGGAACCACCAAAGTCCAATTATGGCCCAGCTTGTTAATGTATAAATAAATTCTTCAGAGAAAATCATACCTCCCCAAACATGATGCTTAATTTGTAAACTAACCTGAGTCTATAAGGTTTTTTTCTTTCACCTCTAACTTTTGCTGAGTACACATAATGCCTTTACTGCTGTCCAGGCAAGAATACAGTATGGTTCCAGCTTTATGGGAATTTACAAGGGCCCCAAGGGTCAGCCTCACCAGATTCAGAAGTTGAATAATGAAAAGTACCTCAAGGGCAGATTCTCATCAGACTCATTCTCCTGAGTCTGACATGCTATTTTTGCAACAGAAATACCATTCTCCAAGACTGCCAGTGGAAAGAAATCTATGCAAATATTTCCAATATGAGGAATAAAGCTGTAGGCTTATGGGGAAACCACATTTGATGGAGGGTATTATGTAACCATTCCCGTCTCAATGAGCTAACATTTAGGGAAGGAGTCATAGCAAATAGCACTCCGAATTGAGCTGGGGCATTGTGAGGGTAAGAAAACTCAGATACATCAGAGTGATTTTAAAGAAGTCTGCATTTTTTATTTTTTTAAAGAACTCTGTAGAGTTAGCTTATGTGGGTTTGAGTTCCAATTCTGTCACTTGGATATTAGCTTTATTACCTTGAGCAGGTAACTTTTCATTAGCAAACTTGTTTTTTCATCAGTACAATAGAAAGATATTTCCAAGGACTGAGATATTTTCAAAACATTTGACATTCCCTCATTGTTATCAATAATGGCAACTATATTTTAGAAAGTCTATCCCTGTCAAAGGTATTCTTTGGTTTGGAGCATTAATGAAAATCTATAAATACCCAGATGACCCTTTACCTCCTCCTCCAAAAAAATAAAATAAAATAAAAATCAGAATATCATAGCTGATTTTTCATACTGATGGGATGAGGCGCTATTTTTGCTCCTTTTACTCTTGTGTGATACCTGTTGACAGAGATCAAACTCTGGTTAGTGTTGTTGCCCAGAGATGCTTGCAAATTATCTTAACTTGAGAATTTCAGAATTTTAGTGTTACTGACAAAAATGAAATAGGAATTGAGCAGAAAGAAAGGACTCATCAGTCTATATGAAATGTCTTCCTCGGCAATCCAAACGCTTCTCCCAGAAAATGATCTGAATAGTACAAAATCTGCTCCGCACAAGAGGTCTTGTCCACGGTCACCCCTAAAGTCTTACTACAAGGAGGAGGTACCATAACCACCTGAGACAGCTGAGAAAGCTCCTCCTCAAATAATGACCTTACAACTTTTGCCCTGCTGGGATCAGTACATTTCTGATTGACTAGTCTCTTTTACAACCTGCTAGGAACTGTGCAGGTCTGGGGAATAGTAGGGAATACTCAGTTAATTAAAAGGTTGTTCTCAGCAACAGACTTAGTTAGTACAATTGATCTTCAGGGGCATAAGCTCTTGCCTCCAGCTTTGGCTCAGCTGCTACATTATTATGAACTCCTCTGTTTTGATGAGGAGGGGAGATGGGAGGAGAAAGGTCTCTGTCCTCAGAATGATGTTGACAGGGTCAGTGCCCAGCTGAGCTATAGACCAGCCTAAGGCAAAAGAAAACTCAATAACACTGAACCTATCCTTATTGAAAATTTTGATAATTGGTTCTCCATGGAACTTTTGGCATTAATTTTGATTTTAAAACTTTTGCACTAAAATATTATTTGTCTTCTTGATTGATTTTGGGGGCAACTAATGCGAATGCTTTACTTGCCTAGTCACAGTCCTAACTCAGGGTCTCCATCCTCAGAGGAGAAAGCTTGTGGGTTCAAAGGAAAATACAATTCTGCTCCAGATTTGGGGAAAACAGTGCCACTTCCTCAAAGGTCCTGGTCGACCTGCACTGCAGTCTGCCTTCCCACAGCAAGACCATGGGTTCATGGGGAAAGCCTAGGGCAGTGTCCTGCCAGACTTACCTCTAAGTGAGAAGCCTGGGCTGGAGCCAACACTACATCCAGTTTCTAGACCTGACAGAGAAACTTTGTTAAAGACAAAGCTGAATGGATGTGCCTTGTTCTCCACAAAACCTGAGGACCTAGGCCTGCTCCTTGGAATTTTACCTGAGTATCTCTGCAAATCTATTCATATCATTCTGACTTTGAGTAACTTCTAAGCCAACTAACTTTCAGCCTGAGTCTGTGCCTGTTGTTAACTTCAGTTCCTTCTGCTATTGCTGGTTACTCATCCCAGTTGTGCGGGAGAGTGGCAGCCCCTTGTCAGGCTCACTTCGTGACAGCAATTAGCATGCCATATTGCTGCTCCTCTCCTCTAACAGCACAGACACAACAACCTGAGAATTAAAAGACACACTTTATTTCAAAATGTGCACATGCTTACCAAATCTCCTCTCTTCTTAAACCTGCTAGGAAAAAGGGATCTGATGATACATGCCAACCACATTTCTTCCTGTGTTAATCCCCTCCTTTCAAGAGCAACAGGGAGGCTACAGCCATGCATATTTCTTCAGAAGACAACTCCCCGCCCAGCTGTGCTGCTAATACAATATTGTCAATGTATCTAAACTATTTAGTTGTTTGTTCAGACAGTCAAGGGAAGGAAAAAGGGAAGACTAAGATGCTGCCTGCTCCCTTGTTCCAAACAAGTCCTCCACTCCTACTTGACTTTCTCCTCTTCTGTTTTTTTCCCTCTGCCCCCCACCATCTCTGATAGTCTAATTTGTGGTAAACCAGAATGCACACGTTGTACCTGTCTCAAGCACTTGAGCTGCCAGATATGATTTCCCTGGTAGATGTGGTAGATAGAGGAAAGAACAACCATGGCTGACAATTAGATTTATTTTTCTGCAGGTGTTCTAACCCTTAACACTGTGCCCAGCCTTCTGTAGCTAACCTACTGTCCCCAGCAGAACTGAGGGAATTTCATTGGCTCCATGAGTGGGAGACAGAATTTCCCAGAGTCAGGTCAGACCCTCCCTGCTGGTGTGTCAGCTCTTTCAGCATCACTCATAACAGTAAAGTACATCCTTGAAGAAAACACTGGGAAGAAGGCAGTGGGATAGACTGGAGGAAGAATGTCCAAGAGGAGACATACAAGGATTTTAACTAAATGTTCCAATTTTCTCTCTCCCCAACTTCACCATCAGACTGACCTAATTGTTTTACAAGTAAACATATTAGCTACCATGCTTCATGTCATCATTCCAAAGCACCCTCCAACTCTCTCCCTTCTTATCATATTGCTCTTATGGATAATTATGTTTTGGTCAGTCATTAACACCTTAGTGTAAGATGTCATAAACCATCTTTGGGGTTGGAAGGAAAACAGAATATAGAACAGTAAAACAACAACACATTTTTCCTCCAAGGAACATGAAAAGAATGAGAGAAAATCAGTTATGTTGCTATGTATCCTGTGTTGAACACCACAGTGGGGCAAAGGGATCAGAGGGTGATATCTCATAAAATAAAGCTAATTTGTAAATTAAATTTGAAGACAAACTCATGGGGCCCTGATGGTTGATTTAAGTGACAATTTGGATTAAAACATAACTAGAGAACCAGTAAAGCCATTATTTGGGAATGTCTTTGATGGCTTTCCGTAGGAAATTTGTGTGTGAGTCTTCGTTGAAAGATTTTCCTTCCACATGAGTGGGTACCAGCCAATCAGCTGGGGACCCAGAAAAAATAAAAACAGAAAAAAGATGAATTGGTCTTGCTCTCCTGGAGTTGGGATACACTTACTTTCTCCTCCTTGGACATCTAAACTCCAGGCTCTCTGGCCTTAGGATTCCAGGATATAAATACTGGAAGCAACCTTGGGTTCAGGGCTTTGTGACCTTAGACAAAGAGTTATAGCATTACCTTGTCTGGCTATGAGGACTTCAACTTGGAGTGAGCTATGCTACCAGCTTCCTGCTGTCTCCAACTGGTATGTAGACTTTTGTGAGACTTCTCAGTCTCTTCTGTGTAAGCTGATTCCCCTAAAAATTTCCATCTTCAAATATCTCAAATGTCTTTCATCTACATTCTATTGATTCTGTCCCTCTGGAAATCACTAACATAAGGTCCTTCCTCAATAAGAGACCTAATGTCAAATGAAGGAGAATTTAAGGAAGAAGAAAGAAAAGAAGGAAGGAAAAATCAATAGGGATAAAATTAACCTGATATGGTTTCTGCTAGACAGATACTTGTTTTGGCTCCTTGACATAAAGTTTTCTTTCTAAAATAATTCCATATTTTGAAATGTTTGTTCTCAAATTTTGTAACAGCCTTTAAGGAAGTTTGAACTGGCCCAGGGGCTATAGATCCTCCCTCCTTGCTCTTTCCAATATCTAGCTGGAGGTGAAGATTGGCTCAAAGAGAATTCCTCAGTGCCCCCCAGCTCCAGATTTGGAGTGCCTTTGTCTCCTGTAAAACTTAAATAGGTTTTAAATCCAGATATTGCATCCAAATATTATATCTGGACACCAGGTCTATGGCTCACATTTATCTAACTTGACAGGTATTCAAAGGTTGAGGACAAGGTAAAAGACACTATCAGAGACTCTGTGACCAAAAACTGTAGCCTACAAATGGGCAAAAATGATATTGGTTTTGATTTCTTATTTTATAAGATAAATACTTTCCTGCAAGATCATGGTCTTTTTATATACTTTCTCACTATTATTTTATGTATCAGATTCTTCTGAAACCTAATTTGAGATGCCCAAATTCCTATTTAGTGCCCATCTTCAAAAACCAAATTCCCATTAGAGAATTCTGCCATTTTTCCTAAGAGACTGGAATAAAAGTTATTAAATGAACTTTTCAAGATAATTGGCTCCAAAATACCCTCTCATCCTGCCTTTCCTATTTTTTAAAAACCTCTCTGGGAATCACTGGATAAAATTACTTGGGAGTCATAAGGTGCACCATGTCTGATAGGAAGCCAGTCCCTGGAAGCTGATCCCCTGGATCTCGGGTGCCATATTCTGGTAGAAATTCAGTAGCCCTGCTCAAATGCCTGCTTCTGACCTTATTCAGCTGGTTTGCCCTCATCCATATCCTGTTCCAGTCTGCTCTGGCTTCAGACTCTTACATGGTTCAAGACAATTATATTTTGAATCCTCAAATCAAAAGGCATCCCTACAGTTTATTTTTCCAAAGACACTAGTTAGTTAGATTTTTGTCTCTGTGACAAAATATCTGAGAAAAAGAACTCAAAGGAGGAACGATTTATTATGGCTCTCCATTTCAGAACAAGTCATGGCCACTTGGCCTATCACTCTGGGCTTGTATTGAAGCAAAATATCACTGCAGGGTGCACATGACAAAGCAGAACTTCTGACATCGTGGTGGCCGGTAAGCATAGAGAAAGAGAGAGAAAAAGAGGTTGCAGAGAAGATATAGTCCCTACGGCCACACTCCCAAGGACCCACCTCTTTCAAAGAGGCCCTACTTCCTACAGTTTCCATCATCTTCCAATAGTTTATTTGGTTATGAACCCATCAGTGGATGAATTACTTGATGATACCAGAGCCTTCATGATTTAATTACTTCCCAAAGGTAGGCCTTTGAACATTGCTGCATTGAGAATCCAGCCTTTAACACCTGAGCCTTTGGGGACTTTACATATCCAAACTCTAACAGATATACATTTTCATGTGGTTATTTTTTAAGGGGATGAATTGGAAATGTTCACTATCTGTTTTCAGGAAATATTCAGGATACATCACTCATTCACTTAAATATTTGTTGATCTAACTATTCTGATGCATTAATTCAGTTGCTGAGAAGAAAAGAGTTAAATCACAAATAATGCTCATGCCAGAATAAAGAGCTTGCACTCCAGTAGAGGGAGTCAGAAAATGATCAAGGAAGCAAGAAAATAAATAAGCAATAATGATCTCAGATTATTCAAACTGATGGATCAAAAATGAAGAAGTTCCTGTACTAAAAAGTGTCTTGAAGACAAGCATTTGCTGAATAAGATAGTCCCAGGGCATTCTGATTTTGAACTGGCAGTGTAGAAGCCCATTATGGAAAGGTAATCTTTGTTGGGGGGTTGGGTGCCAGGGATTGGACACAGGGGCACTCAACCACAAGCCACATCCCCAGTCCTTCTTGTATTTTATTTAGAGACAGAATCTCACTGAGTTGCTTAGTGCCTCACCATTACTGAGGCTGGCTTTGAACCTGTGGTCCTCCTGCCTCAGCATTCTGAGCCGCTGGGATGCATATGCCACTACATCAGGCCTGGAAAGGTAATCTTTCAACTGAAATTTAAAAAATAAAATGAAAATCAATTAGCACTACAAAAGTCAGAGGATGTGAACTTGAGGCAAATGATACAAGTGCAAAGACACTAAGGGAAGAGATTGAAAGTGATGGGGCAGAGAGTAGGTTTGTGAAATATTATAAGCTATGAGAATGGAGAGGTTAGCAACAGCTAGATCCTATAGGACTTCATTGCCATAACAAGGAGTTTAGACGTTATTCTAAATATAGGGAGAAAAATATTTTACTTAGTAGATAACCACCAGCACTTACCCCTGGTTAGCTGAATATACCTCAATTATATGTGCCACTAAGGAGGCTTAGGGGAGCTACCATTTTATAGAAGGGCTTACACTGAAACTGACAAAACAAAATGAATGAAGATTATAAGCATGGTGAGATTGCTACAGTTTGGATCTTAAATGTTTCCTAAAGAACCATATGTTAAAGACTTTTCCCCAGCCTGTAGCCTTATTGGAAGGTGGTAGGCCTTTAAGAGGTGGGGCCTAAAGGAAGTAAGTTAGGTCATTGAGGATGTGCCCTTGAATAGCATATTGGAACAATGGCCTCCTGCTGTCTCTTTGCTTCTCAGCTGCAATGGGGTGAACAGACCTCAAGCCACCAGACACTCCCACTATGATGTTCAGTGGCATCAACATGGTCAAGCAACCATTGAAGGAAACCTCTAAAACCATGAGCTAAAATACCCCCTCACACACACTTTAAGTTGATTATCTCAGATATTTTGTCACAATGATGGAAAGTTGACTGATATTCAGATGTATAAATGAGCAACTGTCTGCATGGGTTTCTACTTGGTCTGTAAAATTAGCTCATTTGACAAGGCCAAACATCTCTAAATCAACATCATTTTTCATTGCTGAATATTATAGAACATCTCCTTAACCTTGACCAATTTGGACTGCTTCAGGGCATGTGTTATTGGATAATTTTGTCAATGATAATAAAAATTTGCTGTTTAATTAGAAGAGAAGAGGGCAGTATTTGTAGTGAGATACTAAATGAATTCAATAAAAGTCCAAGATGATCATAATAGGAGATGTCTGGTCTCAAATGCTCCCATTCTAAGTATTATTCCTGGCAGGCTTCTGTGTATCTGTTGAGCAAGAAGACACACCTTCCTGTTGAACACCTGGAAAAAGTTCTTGCTGGTGAAGACCACCAACAAAATAGAAAAGAATAAATTCACAGTACAGACTTTTTGAATGTTAGTTATGCTCTCTGCCATCAGACCCTTCCAAGATGGTAAGAATTAGTTACAGAAATGGAAAAACACAGAAGCTGAGAGTCTATTTTTCATTTTGGCAAATGGCAGCTTCATACTTCCAGGTGGTTGGAATCCTCCTTGACTCCTCTCTTTATCCCCATGATCAATCTGCCAGTTAATTCTATGAGGTTGGACTTCAATGTACATCAAGAATTCGACTATCTTCCTTCCTTCCACTGCTACAATGCTTATCCAGGCTACTACCATCTCTTGCCAGGTTTGTGCAACAGTTTTCTAACTGATGTCCCTCCAAGCTTTTCTCTTCACTATCGGCAGGATAATCTGTCAAAAGGTAGTTCAAGAATGTGTCAATTAATTCCACACTGAGCAGATTGGATTTAATCACTCACTTAGAAAAAGTAGAGTATGGAAAGGATAGATCATATCTTTATAGTGGAGAATCCAGGCAGATACCAACTGGATTAAGTGATCGAGACTCACATCACCAGTAGTAAGTGGCATGATGCCCTGTGCCTGTGATATGCTGTGATAAGAAGAGCACTCACCTCTGTGCTATGCTTCCCCGAAACCATAAGCCCACTCTAATTATGAGGAAACATTAAACCAAACCCAATAGAGGGTCATTTTACAACATAACTGTACTCTCCAAGACTTTCAAAGTTATGAAAAGCAAGAAAAGACTGAGAAAATGTCCCCAAATACCAAGAAGATATAAGGATATGGCTAGCCATGATCTAAAATTATTCTACAAGATAAGTTAAATAGTACACTGGAGTAGTGTCACAAAATCTTGAGGCACTCTGATTCATTCTGATTAGGATGTGAACAATTCCTTTGTCCAGTGTATTCATGATATGTATGCTTATTTTACTAAATTAGGACCCCAAAGTGCAAGAAGAGTGAAGTTAACAATTCAAATATACCAAAGAGAAGCTGTAAAGATCTTTAAGTGAAAGGATGAAAGTTTTTGACTTAATAAAAAAAGTAAAAGATCTTATGCTGTGGTTGCTAAGATCTGTATTGCAAGAATCATCTATGAAATCGTGAAGAAAGAAAAAGGAAGTCTGTGCCAGTTTTCTGTTACTATAATGAGATAACTGAGATATTCAACTTAAAAAGAGGAAAATATTTTTTTGCTTATAGTTTCAGAGGTTTCAGTCCATAGTCAATTGTCATGTTATTTTGGACCTGTAGCAAGGAGCATGTTATAGTTGAGCAAAGCTGATTACCCCAAGGCACTTGGGAAACGAAACACAGAAAAAGGCAAGCATTCTACAATCTACTTCAAAGGCACAACTTCAATGACCTAAAATCTGCCAACAGGCAGATTTATGGGTTTCCACCACCTTCCAAGAGCACCATCTGTTGGGGACCAAGCCTTTAAACCTTTGGAGGACATTCCAGATGTAAACTGTAGCATACCTGAAACTGAAAAAATTATGACCACAGTGAATGATAAGTGCTTAGTTAAAATAGAAAAGGCATTAAATTATAGGGTTCAATACGGATCTATGGTTTCATATGTCCACTGGGGGTTTTGGAACATATAATAGAGGGAACTACTGTAATTTCAGTAATAGTAATATATCAATGTTGATGTCTTAGTTTTAGCAGATGTACCATAGTTATGTGAGATGTTAACATTAGGGGAAACGAGGTGACTGGTGTATGGTAGCATTATGCTATCTATGTAGCTTTTATTTAAATTTAAAATTATTCCCCCCCCCCGCAAATTTTTTAAACAAATACAAAGAAAACTCGTATTATTTCATTTCTCTACTCAAACTCTTAAAGTCTTCCCATCTTCCTGACTGCATGATCTGCCCCACAGGAATATCTCTGACCTCATCAGCTCTCTGCCATCAGCCTGGCCCTGTGGATGTTCTTCAAAAACTTCTAACATATTCCAAAGTTAGGCATTTTGCACTTGTTTTATCTACTTCCTGGAATGATCTTCCTCCAAGTATGTGCATTTAGTTTCTTCAGGTCTCAGTGTTTTTAGCTTTCTATTCAAATATAGCCTTCTTATTTGGAGTTTCTCTGACTACCCATCTAAATTTTCTATCTCACTCTGATGCAGGAACATCCCTTCCTGCATCATTTTCCTTCCTCCTTAGCCTCTGTTACATTTTTCTAATTAATTAATTTACTTATTTATTATATATATGAATATATATAATAAACATGAATTATATATATTTTTATACTAGATATAATATTTTTTATCCTTTTTCTCTCCTGTAAGAATGTAAATTCTAAGAAGCATAGTTAGAGGGCTGTGTTTACTGCTGTATTCCTAGTTTTCTTTGGCACACTGTAGGTACTCCATATTTTTCTAAAAATTAAAATGATATTGGGTATTTACTTAATATTAGACTCTGCTTTCACATACAGTGAAATAATGGCCTGTTTCATGAATTTCTTATAAAGCTTAAATGTGTTAAAGAATGTAAAGTGTTGTGCATAATGTTTAGCATGTAAAATTTGTAAGAAGTTATTTCTTATCCCTAGTTCCATTTCCATTACTATGATTACTATTTCTATTATTGCTTGTTTACAAATGGTTATAGATTTCACATTGAATTAAAACTGAACTGGAAGATTTGTAACTTGTGATTAACCCCTAATATACACGTCTGTACATATGAGAAAAATCTATGGCTCCCTCCTCCATCAGAAATAAAGGACGGTCTGTTTGCTTTGCTACAGAGAGAGAGAATTTTGAGGAAAAGGACTGAGAAGCACAAGTTTTAAGTTGAGATGTTAAGATTTATTTCCAGGTCAAAAAACAAATTGAGTCATTTTCCAAGTGGTCTCACCTCCTGGAAAATATTGAAGCTCCATTTCAATGTAGCAATAATTATGTCCACCCTGATTTCTGAAAACGAGCTCCAATGTGCTTGTGTCTTTTGATACCTACTTCATGCCTAACCATATATTAGTTACTTTCTAGTGTGAAGTGGTTTGTAATCTAGCCTAGGGCCAGATATAGGTGAAGAAGAGAATAAATTTTGTATCATCCTACAAATGATATACGACACAGACTTTGTCCTGACAAAAGGCAAAAGAAAAATATCACCATGAGGGTCAGAAAAACTTCATATCTATGTGTTTGCTTTTAGGTTCATTCATGTGTGGAATGACACATTCATCTCTCTTCTAGGCCCTTAATATTGATGATAATTATAAAGATGTTTGTTAATGATATTATTTTTATCTCTTTTTTATTTGTTGTTTTCAGATATACATGACTGTAGAGTATATTTTGAAATATAATACATACATGCAGTATAACTTATTCTAATTAGGATCCCATTCTTATGCTTGTACATGATGTGGAGTTTTACTGGTAATGTATTCATA
Organism: Geosciurus inauris; assembly: GCA_004024805.1. Lineage (NCBI taxonomy): Eukaryota > Metazoa > Chordata > Mammalia > Rodentia > Sciuridae > Geosciurus > Geosciurus inauris. The sequence goes on along the minus strand of PVHX01012813.1, from coordinate 29,159 downwards.
TATGAACATAGGAAAGTTATGTTCAATTCATTCTACTACCTTTCCTATTCCCATCCCCCTACCTTCCTGATATTCTTATTATTCAAGGAATGGGATATAGACAAAATATATCACAATGTAATTTACCATTAGTATTCTTTTCTTATTATAAATGATGTACCAGACCTGTACTAAACACATTGCATGCCATACTGTCATTTAATATTAAAGTCAAGTCATGAAAGAGGTGCTAATTTTATTTTCATTTTTTTGTTAAAGAAAGTGGACTTCAGCAAGGCTTAGCATGCCTAGAGAGAGAGAACACAACTAGAACCCAGATTTACTAGGCTCCAGGCTTGCACTCCATCACTTCCCTCATGTTCACATTGTCCAAAGTTGAAACTCAGTGCTTGCAGCACAACTATTTATACATGCTAATTGGTATTAGGTTTACATTTATTCTGCTGAGGTCACAAATCTTATTGTCCAGGCACACATGTCAAGTCTGATCAGAACAACTGGAGCTTGGAATTGAATTTCCTCTGCTCTTTGCCCCCAACAGCTTGCAGGTTAAACCTAAATGTATGTGTTATCCATCTCTGCAGCTGGGCTCCAGGGACATTTATTGGCCTAAAAGTTAAATGGCACCGGAGACATTCTCATCCAAACCAGACTCTTCCGTCTTCTTTAGTCAAACTTGTGATGACATTTAGGGAAACTGCACCAAGCAAAATGAGGGTGTTTCTCCACTGAACTTTTTGGGGAAGGAAAAAAGAATTCCTAGGGTAGCCCATTTCCCTTACTGAAAAAAGAAACCGAGAAAAAAGGTGAAATTAATTTGTTAACAGATATCAGACAGGACCAGATTTATGTTGCATAAATGATCATTGTCCAGAGGTCCCAGCCCTTCCTTGCAGAATGGAAATGTTAGTCCACAGCTCACAGTGATCCGTGATTGATGGCATGATCTGATGGAGGCCTTCAGCAGGGTCAAGAGTGAGTTATGGCAGCGGAGTTCTGTATGTGCTCAGCACCAATGATGGTCAGCCTATAAACCTCCCACGGCTCCAGCCCACATTCACCCCACATGTTGTAAATACTGATTTTATGCTAGTTGATTTTATCCTTGTAGGCCTAAAGAGAAGACAAGAATTGAAAAGAAACCACAACCAGAACAACAGAAACTGTAATTTCCGAGGCATTCAACACACTGCCATATGCCTTCAGGATGACAGAAGACAGAACTACCTATAGCAGGTCTCTGTCTTCTCTCTGAATGCTATTTATTTAAAATCTGAAAAGTTTGAGGAAAGAACATGAGACTGAGTAGTAATCACACCTCATGCTTAAATAATGCCTCATAGAGTGGTAAAAGTTGATCTGTCCCAGAAGAATCTGATTGGGGTTTAGGTGAGGACACAGAAACATCGTTGGTTAACTTTGTTGACCATGAACTAACTCTAGCATCTCTCTTATGTCTCATTATTATTTAAATTTTTTCCTAATTCTTTTATTTCATCTACTCAAGTTTTTTATTGATTTATTTACCTTTTTAATAAATAAATCTTCAGAGAAACATTTTATTTTTAGTTAAAAGGTTACCTTTTGTGGGTGGGTCTTTTGGGTCTATTATTCTTATTATAGTTTTCATGGTTCTGAGAATAGAACCAAGGGCTTTGCACATGTTAAGTAAGTGCTCTACCACTGGGGCACATCCCCAGCCCTGGGAACAGGCCTTTAAAGGGGGCTTCAACAAGTCACATCACAGGTCCAGCTGATTTACAAGAACATTGATTAAAGAAAACTTCACAATATTAAAGTGTATAGAACTAGAAAAAACTTGGGATTCAGATGTTGACTCTTCTCAGTGACTCCGTCATCTGTGATCATTTCTCTTTATTTTTTTAATTTGTTCTTTTGAGATATACATGACAATAGAGTGTATTTTGACATATATACAGAGTATAACTTATTCTAATTAGGATCCAAATGTGATCTTTTGACATCTGAATTTTGAGCTTCATGTGGTGAAGTTTAATTCTGTTTCTCTTTTTCAATTTTGCAATTTTAATGCTGATTTTAACTTACAGGTGTTTTCTCTTTTCCTCTGCTTGTGAATATTTACTATCTATAGGTTAATTTTTCTGGATGATGATATTATTACAACTTGTTCTTTCCTGTGTTTTATTCCAATGATTACCTTTGGCAAAACTGTAAGTCAAACATTTGTATTCAATAATATTCTTGATGTTCTTAATATGAAAAATATAGAATTTTAAAAATATTACTGTCCATCTCAGAAGTAATATGAGATATATGAAAGAATAAGTAAAATGTGTGAACTGAGTGGTCCTTGCCTGCTTTCCAGGATTCATTGCCCCTTTTCAGAAACACAACCTGCCCAAGTCTGAATCATTCCCATGTATGATTGTGCTATTAAAAAGGGGTCATAGTAATGCTGTGCATAGGCACCCTGCCCAGATCAAGAAGCAGGAAGTCTCTTAAAATGCTTTTGTGGATGAGAGAGAAAGGCATTTGTGAAAGATAGATCAAAACTTTAAATCTATTAGCAGCCAAATAGCAGCAGACCAGAGGTAGGTCCTTGAGCTACCAAAATTCTGAGTTTTGCCTTATTTATTCAATGTCTTTTGTTTTATAGTTTAAAAAAAGCATTGTCTTTCAAAAAGATAGCTTTTGTCTAATTTGCAGAAGTAGCAAAGTTGAATGTCAAACTAATACAAAATAATGAAAAATAGGGTTCCAAAAGGTCTGACATGTTTGTAAAATAAAATTATAAATTAAAATACATTCATCAAGAAAAATATTAGATATTTTAGATATTCTAATACATTAAGTAGATATTCCTAATACATAAAGTTTTTTCACAAGACAAGAAAATTACTAAAACTCCAGGAGGCAACATAATTAATCACCAAAGATAAAAAGACTACTAAACCTCCTCAAGTAAATATATAATATAGTATATATTTACCTTGCATATATTGATATATATGTATATTTTCTAATATTAAACTAATATTAGTTAAATATTAAAACCAGAAATATCCTACTAAATATCAAAATCAAGAAGTCAAACTGTTTCATTTTGATGAAATCAGTCTTTTCATTAACTTATAAAAATTTAGCACGGTCTATCAGTAGTCTTGAGGTACTTCATTCTGATTTTTTGACACATTTTCCACTTCTACAACTCTCTCCTAATATTGTCATCCCAAAATGTCCATTTTAGCATTATAGATACAAACAAAGAAAAGGAAGAAGAGGCCATGGAAATGAAGACAGAGAATTGCAGAACCATGTAAAACAGAGAGGGGGAATGAGAGAAGAACAGGAGAGAGGATAACAGAGAAAAGAAAACTAGCATATCAAATTTAGTAAAATGATTAATTAATTGTTAGATATTCATTAAATGGAACTTTATAGATGACCATAAACCAAATGCTTTCAAATATGTTAAATGACATGACAAAATTCTATGATTAAATGTTATTTAAATCCTAGTGTCAAATTTCACATTAGCCTCTATTAAACATTAATTTTACTAATATCATTTAGGAAAACTGTGATTTAATGAACAATTTATATGTAAAGCATATATCATTTATTCCCTGTTCTGGACTGTATCTTTCCAAGTAAGTACCACAACTTTTCAGCATATTATCTGAACTACATGGAAAGCACTTAGTGTTTGTAGCATAAACGATTACAAAATCAGTGTGAGACTGCACCCAGGCTCCCTAGCAGACAGAGCCCAAGAGAAAGCATAGATGCTGTTCTTTCCTCAAATATTAGGGATGCAAGATTGAAGAAAATGCAGACACAAGGCAGAGTAAGAAGAGAGCAAATAGAAGACTGTGTATCATGCTGCCCATGTCTTCACAAAAAAAAAAAAAACAGCCCATTGAGCATTCATACAGATTGTCATTCTATATTTTGGACTGATTGCACATTAGAACAAGCCAAGCCATTGGAAGGAGGAAGTGAAAACAATCTACTGGCTGTTCTATCTCTTGTCTGTTACAGATCAACTTTTGTCCCATAGGGCATTAATGTCTTTACTTATCTTTTGTGTCACCTGGCCCTTCAAGCAGCCACTGAAGAAGGTGCATCTCAAGCCTGATGACACTGCATCTAAGTCCTGAAGAATTAAGTTGGACCAGAGTCTCTGGCTAGTTTGATGGGTTCTTAGTACTAGAGGAGCTGACACTTCTGTCATGGTGGGAACCATGGAAACAGTGCCAGAGATGAGCCTAACCTAGGGGTGGCAAGGACAGCTAGAGATGCCATGAGATATATCTACTGAATCCAACCTCTACAGAGCAAATGGCAGGGGAGCCTAGAGGAACATGGAGCCAAGAATAATTAGAAAGATCCATAACTTGTGTCTGATGTCATGTTGACATGACAAATCTGATATACTTGACTGTACTAAGAGAAATTCTATATCCTATACAAATCACATAATCATCCCTGTTATAATTTGGATGAAGTATCCAGGCATAAGATTCATGTGTTAATGCAGGAATGTTCAGAGCTAAAATGTTTAGATATTAATAACTATAACCTAATCAGGAGATTAATCCATTTTATGGGTTAAAAATTTTAAAGGAACTATACTGGGTGGTAACCATAGACAAGTAGAGTATGGCTAGGTCACTGAGGATGTGTCCCCAGGGATTATATATCTTGTTCCTGGTGCCTCTCTCTCCCTCCACTTTCTGGCTGCCATGAAGTGAGCAGCTTTTCTCCACCAAGCCCCTCTGCCAGGATGTTCTGCTTCACCTCAGGCCCAGAGCAATGGAAGTGGCTGACTATGGACTGAACCTCTGAAACTGTGAACCTGAAATAAACCTTTTGTTCCTCTAAATTGTTCTTATCAGATATTTTGGTCATAGCAGCAAAAAACTAACACAAGTCTTTTGTGATTCGCTAAAGTTAAACCAAAACTGGAGTACTGTGTTCAGTTTCTATTTAAAAAGAAACAACTAAGAAAAAACAAGATAAAAAGAAAAAGTCATCATAAAGAGGAGGAGTTGGCTTTATGTTGAAGGCCCTGTGATTATGTATTAAAAAGCAAAGAGAAGGAGAAGGAGGAAGTCTCATTCGTGATCTCTAAATTGTCTACTAGTTTTTGTATTACATAGTTATTCAAATATTCAACCAAGAGGGATTGAACTATAAAATCAGCAGGGTGTGTGTCTTATTAAGAGACTAGTAAAATTTTTACCATGGCTTTCCTTTATTTGGCATCAGTTACATCTAACAATATATATTTCCAGAAAATGGTAAAAACAGTAAAATAATAATAAAAATACTACTAATAATAACAGTAATAATAATGAAATAATTTTATTGTTTTGCACACATATAGTGAGTGCACTAGAGGTGCAAAGAATGTTGATATTCTTTAATTTTTTGTTTTCACAACTATCCTAATTTAAGCAAATAAAATGAAACGGGATGACATAAAAAGACAATGACTCTGGAAAACAGGGATAGTAAAAAGAACTTCAGGCTGAAGAATGAGAAAACTATAGTAATTATTTTTCTGTGTGTTGAGCTTATAGGCAGTGAAATCTTTATTCTTGGGTTACATGCAAAAACCTCAAATCCTCTCAGGTTGTGGTCTATAATACCCAGGCTGACTCCAGCTAGACATTTGCTTAGGTACATTAGTCATTCCAGATGAGACCATTTTTGCAAACCTCTCTCAGTATTTTCATGCAGTTTCTTTCAGGTACTGATCATCTTTCCATTCTAACCATTTTTCTGGGTCTTGTCAAGATTGGATTGCTCCGCTTTCCTTGATTCTTTCCACAGCTTAGCATTTTTTATCTAGTCTTGTTTAATGCTATGGGGAAAATTTCTCCAAATCTGTTCAGCCGAGAACTCATGAGGTTGGGTGTCAGCCTACCTGACCTCAAATCTGAAAATTCAAATTGAACCAATTCCCTTCCCCTTTTGCTGCTCACTCTTTCTGCTCCTCCTTTCCCCCTGCCTTCTCAATTAGTCCTCCTCCCACTACTTCTTCTCCTTCTCCTTTACCTTCTTATGTGACATGACTATAGAGACTATAGATCAATTAACCAAATATGATTAAAATTGTGCCAGATATATCAACTCTAAAAAACTGTGATCCTACTGAACTGAAAATTAGCTTTCTTTAAATACTCTCTCCTCATTCCACTCCTCAAACAAAATTTCCCATAAGGTCCATTCCTGCAGGATGATCCTTAATCCTGAGCAACAACCCAGGTCCTGCATCCTTGATTCCTTTATCTGCACCATCCAGATCACCCAATCTGAATATCTCCTCTCCCAGTAAACCCTCTGCCTCTGTGTCTGTATGTGCACCCCTGTCAAGATGCCATCTTCTTCCCATAGCTTTCTAAATTCTCCTAATCCTCTAAACATCACTGAGCCAAATATCCTCCTAGCAGCTCACTTTGATTCGTTTATTCCACAATGATTTCTTCACCTACAAATTTGTGACATTTATTTTGAGTTATTCATACCATAAGATAATCAAGTTCTACTTGGTTTTGCAATGTAACTTTTCATGGGTATTTATTTCATTTTTGTCCATGAAATTATGTTTTCCTATAATTTCTAGAAGATTTAGCACATATTTATTTATCATTTATTATGTCAAAGTATAACCATTATCTATCTATCTATACACATATTATTTATATCAATAGAAATTATATTTAGAAGTGAAATAATTGTGGTCTTTGGGAATGAGACACAAAAAAGGACCAGCCTAAAAATTTATTTACAAAATGAGCCTGGTATTAATTGTATAATCTATGCAGTATTATCTTATTTAACCTAAACTCTAACCCTAAGATATATATTAAACTCTCCAAGCCTCAGTTTTCTCATCTATAAAATAAAGATAAGGAATTTATCTATTTTTATACAACTAGTATATAATGCAGGCAAGGAGGAAGAACTGAACTCTTTTTGACTCAATAGTCCTTGCTCTTTCCACCATGGGCCTCCTATGGGAATTGGGAAATATGTATTCTTCATCTACAAATCTTCTGGATGACTTCAGTAACACTGCTTCATGTTTCTGAACTTCATTTTCCTGAGTTCTAAAATAAGGAGGGCCAGACTAGACCAACAAATCTAAAATGTTTTTGAACATGACACACAGCTAAGAAACAATACTCTAAATCACAACCCTGTATATGTGTATACCTATGCTGTACATATACATATAAAACTATGCTTATAGAGAATATCAATCTTGTCATCAATATTTACTAAATAAATTAAACCTATCTTCTATTTCATTCTTTTTAAGTTTTTATCCTTTTTCATTTTTAAAATGTTTATCTACAATCCTCTAAATCAATTTCATAACTAGATCAGAGTTCGACCCTAAACCAAAAGACCTCTGAAATCCCTTTTTGCTATAGAGCATAAGGTTATGACTCCCAGCTGAGAGCTGCAGGGTAGAATCCAAGCTCATGGACTCAATCTGCTTTCACCAACCAGTAAAACTACAGGTCAGCAAACTGATGGAGCCTTGAGCTGTGAGGTTTTACACAAGTTCAACCATTGACATAGCCTGTGAACTAGGGCATACCACCTGCATCTAAACCTTTATCTATAAATCGAGAAAAATGAAAATACTCACTGACCTCACAAATTTGCCACAGGGAAAACTCTGAATATTTCAAAGCCCTTTGGAAATGCCAGGTGACCCCTTCAGAAATGTCTTTCTATTAGTAAGAAATACTCTATAGAACAAGCCATCCTAAAAGTGATATAGAAAATAGACTGTCTGGATCGTATCAAATTCTAACCTCTGAGTCCTTGGCAAAACGTAGGTAGATGTTTTTATAGTACCCCCACCCTCAAAAATACATGAGTACTTTATACTAAAAGAGAACAGTAGAAAGATGTGAGAGGTAATTCTTATTTCAGAAACTTTTCATAGAAGGCCTGAAAAAAATATTTTTAAATCCATTATGAGTTTGAAGCTTTTTTCATTGTTTCACAGAAAATCAGTTTCAAAGAGGTAAAATAGCTTCTTCAATTAATTCAATTTATTGACTTCAAAGAAGGCAGACTATAATTGAAGGTAGTGCTTCCTTTTGAAGATGTTGCTTTAGTAACTGCTCAGGCTTAAGTTGTAGATAGCATTGAAATGTAATGGTAGGGGAGTAGGTGCCATTTAAAGTCACTGATTCATTTGGCAAAAATGTGTTTAGCAATATCTCATGCCAATTGCAAAAATGGTCCAAGTATTCCCCTTCCTTTATTCATGCCCCCTTGCCACGTGACTGTACATCTCTTCTCACCAGGGTAGTCTTTTCCTTTCCTATGCCCTTAAATCAAGATTGATCTTGTGACTTATTTACATGGAATAAAATAGAGTATGATGGACAGCAGCCAGTTCTGAGTCTAAGCTTTCAGAGGGCTTACAATCATGATCAGCTCTGAAGCAATAAAAACTAGACCAGCCTACTGGATGATGAATGATAATCACACTCATGGCACTAATAGTCATCCAACCAAAAGATGTGTGAGTGAGGACATCCTTGACCCACCTGGTGTCCAGTGATACATAAACAAGCCTTGCTGGGATCAACAGAGATTTATTGAGACCACCAGAACTTAGGGACCCACAGCCTCTTATGCAAAAATAAATATCTGTTGTTGTTTTAGTCCACCAATTTGGGAACATTTTGATATGCAGTAATAGCTCCTTAGCCAGACACTGTTGCAGAGATTACTCTAGATAGCTTCAGACTTTCTATGTTTCCACTAGTGCTACTGTGATCCTACACCCAGGAGAGTGTGGTTGCCATTCACTCTCACTCTTCCCACCTGACTCTCAAGCTGTGAAACCACACCGTCCCTTGGGCCACTGTGCCAAAGTTCCCACCCTCTTTGTGATGTTAGATTCTGCTGAACTTTGCCTCCACTTAAAAACATCAGTGCATATCCACACTCCCCTGGAGAGATGCTAGGTCCTGGGAGAAGCAGGTCACTGAGGACAGACTCCTACACTTACATCTCCCTTGAGCCAAGGATGATATACGTTCGAGCTCTGAATGCAATTATGGTGTAATTAAGAGGATGAGTTAAGATGTTCTGCCTTCTAAATCAATTTTGAAATCTCTTCTTTTATCTGTGTTATTCTTCCTACCTTCTGCCAAGTCAAGGACATCAAGGCAGTCCCCGAAATGTGCTCTGCTCTGTAACAACAAAGGCAGAGCTGCCATTGAAAGGAAGAAATGAAGATGATGTCTCCCTGAACTCTCTATCCCAGGTGTGGTGAGAGCGCTCTGGTGTGCCTGGGAAGCTTTTTGCTTTCTTATTCCTTATTGTTCCTGGCCTTCCTGCACAATCATCCTGAATCTCTGAATATGAACTTTTCATGAAATGATGAGGAATTTTGTTAGTTCTCACTTAGATATTCAAACAGTGTCTGTCAGTGAGACCCTGCTACGTCTGAATATGAAGAAGTCATATTTTGCAGGCAGAGAGAAAGGAAAAAGAAATGGACAGGACGGTCAAATTAAATTTGAAGTTTAAGTAAATTCAAATCCACTTGACATTTCTCATATGTTCTGCAAAGGACAGAGCTTGTATAATAAACTTGTTACTAGCCACCTTCCTGCCACTGCCTTTCAGAAGTTTGTAAATCAGTCTCTGATGGTATTTTAAGTGTTGAAATGGAAGTTCTATGCAATATTTTACAAGCTAAATAGTCCTAAGTCTTTGCATAAATGGTGGAGAAGTTAAGAACTACAGAACAAACTATTTGCTCCTTCTTTCAACAATTACTGAGCACCATTACATACATCATAGGAGCTGAAGGCTTTATTAAAGAACAGAGATCTAGAAAGTGGTGGTGGGGGCAAGATCTACTCATCCTCCATTCTCTACCCTGGAGAGAGGACTTTGCAGTAAATAATTTTTATGATATAGCCCTGGACAGAAGGAAATATTTCCTTGACCTAATAAAACCAGAATCTTATTTAAAAGTAAACATGTTTATAATAACTATGTAAACCACTAAATTATATAGTGGTGTGACAGGCATTGCAATAAGAAGCTACATTATATAACTAGAAATCAGACCCCATTCTAAGGTATTCTAGGGTATCACTCCTGTGATCATCACAATGAATATACAAGGCAGATTCTAATATCACATTGATATCCAGAAAAATGAGGAATGTAAAAGTTTGTAAATTTGCTCACTTTCTTCCTAAGTGGGGCCCAGGTGGCTGGACTTCAGAGCTCCCCTCCACATTACACACTGTAATAACTATAGAATACGGCCCCCATTCTAGGTTTATTTGACCTAAGTATTGTCAAAAAGATATGACAATACAAGAAACATTATATTTTCTATAGATCAGAAGAGAAGGAGGTTCTTAGAAGAAAATTAATCTTTCTGGTAGAGAAATGTGACAGAGTTTAGAGAGTCTAGTGAAAAACCAATGCTGCTTAGAGAAGCAGACACTTTTGGTGTGTAACTGTTTACCATAATCACAAAACCAGAGCTCTTCTCACTTTCCATCCCCCCCCCCCCAATACACTCCTTGCACATCTCAGGGAAGTTGCTGATAGGAGGAATGAATAGAGGCAGTCACCGTGAAAAGGAGAAACATCACTGACATATGTCATGGGTGTCATATTTGAGAAGCTATTTTTCTGTTCAAGCTCCAGTTAGTATGTGGCACAGCCAGACATTCACAGGAACTCCTAGACACAAAACTCTTCTGCCTTTCAAAAATGAACATAAAATAAGTGCACTTTTTAGCCCAAGAGTTGAGAAGGAGCAAGAGAGAAGTAGGTAACAGTTGAGAGGAGAGTGCTCTGATTTCCCTGTGTCTGAGCTGGAGTAGGAGATGGGCATTAATATGCAGGACCATAACAACAGAGTGAGGCAGCTGCTTTCCCCACACCTGTTGCCATTTGTCATTGGTCATCATCCTCCAGGCCTTCACATACACCAACCAAGGCATGCCTCTGTTGGGGTAACACATACTGTGCAAACTCAAGTTGAGAAAAGAGGAAGGACCTTCATCTAGCTTTCCAAGGTTTCCTTTGCCCATGCAGGACACTGATGGAACTTAGAAATTCCTGTGTGCGCTCTGGAAAGATTTCAAATGTAATGAAAAGAAAAGGCAGCCAGTGACATGCAGAACTCATCTGACATTCACAACTAGACATCAATGTTCTTACAAGCTGGTCTGATGCTCATAGTCAGCCTAGTTTTCTCCTTTGGGACAAAAATGACCTCCCAGAATATCATATCAAGTAAGATCACTCTGAGACTAGGGTAAAACAAGACAAGAACAGGTCACCAGGCAACACAAAACACTTGACATCTCTCACTCAGTAAAGGAATGACTGTCACTTCTTTGCCAATTATAGCTTCATTCTTGCTGTAGTCTGTCTCCCCTACAGAGATTATTGAAATAATCATAGAGTTGCTCACACTTTCTGACAACATCCAAGGAAGACTGGGCTTTTGCTTCTTATGGTCTCCACCAAATTACCCAACAAAATCCAAATCCTACAGTAGGTTCTTTCTAACACTCTTTCACTGAGATGTCTCCTGATTCCCTTGCTACAAGGAGAAATAAATTCAGCTCATTCATCTACAAGTGTGTTCCAGTGGTCTTTAATTGGAGGATATGCACAGTAGTAAAAGGCAGCTGGAAAACTTCCAGAGAGTTGCCACATTTGGGGTAAAGTGCTCTGTCAATTATCTTTTGATATAACAACAAAAATACAAAACATCAATGGAATAATATGAGAAGTGTTTGTGGTTCATGAATCTGTTGGTGAGTTAGGTTGCTGGTTTTGGCTGCATTCACTAGGATTTCTCAGGGAAGCTGACTTCTGACTGCTCTGTGTTGGGCTGGACTCATTAGTTTCCTAGGTTTTGCTCCATGTGTCTCTTGTTTTCTAGTAGTCTAGCCCTGGGGCTATAATTGGAATCTGGAAGATCCCCCAAAGGCCTTTGTATTAAAGATTTGGTCCTCAGTGTGACACTATTGGAGGGGGGGACATTTAAAATGTAGGAGAACTTAGGTCACTGGGTATTTCCATAAAGTGGATCTGGGATCCCCATCTCTTTCTCTCTCTCTTTTTTTCTTCCTTGACACAAGGAGCAGCTTGTTTCACAATGCACTTGCTGCCATGATGCCCTGCAGGCTCCAAGGCAATCATGGACTACAACCTCCAAAGCTGCAAGCCAAAATAAACCCTTTCTTTAAATAAGTTGATTGTCTTGGGTATTTATTACAGGAAGAGAAAGCTGACTGATACAACTGGCATATTCTCATGCCGAAAGTAGAGGCAAAACAGAGCAAAAAGAAATGTGTGTGACCTCTTGAAGACCTAGGCTCATGACTGACACAATATCACTGCTGCCTCATTTTGAAATGAAGAAAAGAACTTGTATTTACAATAAGTATTCAAAATAAGTTGCAAAACCAGAACAGAGTCATAACACTTTAGGGTCTGGACTCCACTCCTGTAGTAAAAGGAACTGCATAGTCCATGGCAAAGGCCAGGTATAAAGGGAGGGGTAAAGAATTGGGGTTATCATTGAAATTTATTTCAAGAGTCCTTTTAGCTTACTCAGGCTGGAGCTGAATGAAAATTACAGCCAAACTTCAGAGAGCCTGTACTATCAATGAGAGACAATTGAGGCCAGGACAACCAGTGTGTGTTTTCCACACACTCTGCTTACATAAGCCAAGAATGACCACTCACACTGATTTACGCCAGTCACAAACTCCAGACATGAATCTCAACAGGGCAAGCAAGAGCCAACAGATAAGGAATATGTACCCATGATTCACTTAAGCCAGAAGATGCTTCATCCAAAGACCTCAAGCCCTTCCTCCACCCCAACTGTGAGAACCACATTTGTCCTCCATGTTCCTTGGTTCTCTCTCACTGTGCATGGTACAAGAAATTTAGAGATATTTATTTTCCAGAAAAACTTGACCTTACCTAAGAGGAAGATTTAAATGAATAACATGGACTAAGTATCATGCAAGATTGAACTAAAATTATTTTTTCCCCAATAACCAGAATTGCAGTTAAAAGACCCAAAATAGGCAAAATAAAGAAGGTACAATTTCTCTGCACTCAGAGTCACACAATTGTAAAATTATGACTCTTAATGTATTCATCACCAACAGTTGTCACTGTTTAAAGGAATCCATAATGTAGGAAGACCTCATCCATAAAACTAGCTGTTACATTTTTCTTCATTCTAACCTAGAAGTCAATATTGGAGAATGATAAACATTTTCTCCATCTGTCTGATTGTAAATATTCATTTCAAACTTTGGGGCCTGCCCTAATTAGTAGCATTATCTCTATTTTATTTTTCAAGTGAAATTACTTTATAAATACCTCACAGGCTATTGTGAGATTCAAATTAGAGAGAATTAGAGAGCAGATGTGAAAGTATTTTGAAAATTTCAAAATGTTACAGAAATTGGAAGTTATCTGACATGCTGTTACAATAATAAAAATGTAAGTGTGCTAATAGGCATTGTTTTCCCATTATCAAGGAAAATTGCTATGGTAGAGATAACACTATATGAAGTCAGAGCTTGCATATTCAAGTTTCAGCTCTTCCTCTACCTATCTGGTAACCCTTGGAGGCAAGGCCCATGTCCTCTCCAGAGCTCAATGCCTGATGTTCTCATTAGTAAAGTGAAAAGGTGAAACCAGAGAACTTCTAAAGTTCTTTTGAGTTCCAAATAAAATTTCTTTATTTTTTTAATTTTTTTTAGTTGTAGATGGACAGAATGCCTTTATTTTATTCATTTATTTTTATGTGGTGCTAAGGATCAAACCCAGTGCCTCACACATGCTAGGCAAGTGCTCTACCACTGAGCTACAGCCCCAACCCCAAATAAAATTTCTTATTGATACTTTTTCCAATACAGTCATATGCAAAGAAAAAAATACATATATATGTAGCAAATTGAAGGCATGCCCCATACACACACACACACTGACACATATAACATATAATGTAGCCATTTGAATTCTATAAATCTTTTCACATCCATTTAATTTTATTACTTTGGGCCTGTCAGCCTGTAGCTACTATTCCCCTCCGTCTTTCATGAAGTCCTCCCTTACCTCTCTCACCCTAGTTCAGGGCTTCCTCCTCTATTTTACTATAGCTCTTTGAGCATCTTCATCATCAAGATCACTGTTATCTTTGTTGCCATTTGCACAATAGCAATCTTTACTGGAAATCTATGCACTCAAACTGGAAATTATATTATAAAAATGAATGCAATATCAATGCACAAGAACTCTGCAAGGTAGGTTTAATTCTCCTAGTTTTAAGATTAAGATACCTAGCCACAAAGAAGTGTAATACATTGCCCAAAATCATACAAGTAAGAAAGAAGTAAAATGATGTCACACTCATATCTAACTGCAAAGTCCTTGTTTCTCATTGTCATATTGAATGCCTCATAGCCTTTATCAGAAATCTTCATACTTTAATAATTTAACTACTAATTTGTCTTCCTTCTAGATTGTCAGCTCCTTGGATTTGAGAATATTTGTTCTTTATGTGTTCCTGGTATTTAGCACAACATGTAAAATAGAAGATGTTCAATTAATGTTTGTTCCTTGAATAAATTATTCTAGTCACATGTCCATATTGTCTTGAGTACCATTACAATTGTACCATTACAATTTTTTATGAGAATGTATCTTTTTATAGAGGATTTTGTTTTTCACTTTTGCAGAGCTGGAAATTGAAGCCAGGTCTCACATGTGCTAGGAAAACACTTCACCACTGAGCTACACTCTTAGCCCTATAGTGAATTTTTAAATGTTTTTTTTTTAGTTATCTATGGACACAATACATTTATTTATTTATTTATTTATTTATTTATTTATTTATTTATTATTCGTTCATTCATTCATTCATTCATTCTTTATGTGGTGCTGAGGTTCGAACCCAGTGCCTCATGTGTGCTAGGCAAGCTCTCTACCACTGAGCCACAACCTCAGCCCCCCTACAGTGAGTTTTTAATGCAAATTCATAGACCTATATTAAGTACAATAGGATTTCTTGAATGTTAAATATATTCTAGAAATATTCTCAAAATAAATCCATTTAAAGTCTCAAAATCATCTTCAGTTCTCATTTACAGAGCACTGTCTTCAAATAATGGTAAGCAATACCATAAATCATAGATATATAAAAAAATAACTGCAGTACAAAGAATTATCTTACATATGTCATAGGTCTAATGGTCTCATCTTCAGATTCCTTAAACTGTCAGTCTAACTGCTTTCTCAAGCTCCTGTCCTATTTTCTAAATGTCTCCTAGCCATTTGCATTCACTGTTTCTAGAATTATTTCTAAATTGTCACATCTTACTTGAATTTAAACATCTTTCTCCCTGTAAGTAAAGTTTGGGGGTGATGTGTTTTAGACTTCCATGATGCTTGGCATAAAGGAGTTTAATAAATGTATTCTCTGATTAAATACCCAGTAGTAATATTAATTTCTGTTGAGTTTTCTGCTGCTGATCTTTCAATTTGAAAATTCAACATTTTAAAAAATGATATCACTTATAAGTGAAGAATAATATGATTCCTTTTTCTACTTTCAGGCCCTAAAATATTGGCTACATGGGTGTTTACCACTGCACTTCATTGCATGCTACATAGAAATTGGAGTATTTCCTAATAAATACTGCATGCTCAGTATGGCTAAATACTACAGCAAATAGAAAAGAAGCCAGGGCCTCTGCTTTTGAGAACACAGACACAAGAGTTGTACACAGAGAGGGGGAAGAAAATAGAGAACAATGCAAGGTAGAACCTAATCAAGTGCTCACTTGTTTAGAACAGATAATTATTCTATAGCACTTCAAAAAGTAGAGAGATGATATTGTTATTGTTGGAGTACACAAACATACAGAAAACAACCAAGTAATTATGAAATTAGAGCTTCCTTGTGAAGGCCTCTTGGAGTTAACCATTCTCAAGCCTTAGTAATAGCATCCGTTGTGGTTTTTGTTTGTGTTTTATAGATGCATCTTTGTCCTCCATCTTCAAAATGAAGGAATTCCCACAGTTTAGCTTTCATAAATCCACTCACTTTTAATCCCCTCCCCTCACTTGGGCAACGATTCCAATCACAAGTCTACAAATTTTCTGCCAAATCATTGCTTCTGCTGGCACATAGCTCATTGGTAAAGCCATTGCCTACCAAATGATCACTTGCACATTGACCATCTAACCTCTTTCACAAGCACCAGTCACATTTTCCAAATGTCTTTTGCTCATTTGCATTACACTAATTTAAGAACTAATTCTAAGTTAGCCTGTGTAAAATCGGTCTCAACACTTTTATATCTATAAGTGTTTCTCCTTTATTTTTAGTGAATGAGGTCTTAGAGATTAGGAGCCTCAGCCGAAACAATAGGAGGGAGATTAAATATACAAGAAATATGGATAAAAATTGTATGCATGGACCTACAAAATATCCAGCAGATAAAAATACCAAAGTAAGAAAGTCTCCCTGGCCTTCCACATCTCCCCCTGTACCATGGCTTTCCCCAGACCTCCAATTTCCACCAGAAATTCATGTGTGATGTGCACAGAAGAAATCAGTGAGAAAATGCATGTGCCTTGGTCTCTATATCAAGTAGAGTTGCATTCAAATTCCAGTGCCAACATTATTACCTGTACTTTAAAAGCCCCTGAAATTCTCTCTTTTCTTGTCTTGTCCCAACAAAGACTAATACTATGAATTTAGCAATATTGTGGAAATTTAGATAAAATAATATATAAAAACCCAGCACAAAAGAAGAGCTTAATAATTAGCAGTCCTTATATGACAATTATCATTATTATTTCAAGATGAAGTAGCTTCAAACTATATTTATTTGACTGTTTCAGTACATAAGCATGTTTTTCTTCACATTTCCACTCACATTTTTACCATAAATGAAATTATTTCTCCTCACATTTCTTTCCACTAGAACAAATACTATTTATCCTCAATGCCCACTACAGCCCAAAGTGAATCCTCCCGTAAAATTATAGAATCATCTTGTATTTATTAAGGTATACCAGTCTTTAAATTATTAAACATATACTTTTACAAATTTTAACTCATATTAAATAAATGTCAATATTTGGCTTCCCAATTAAAATATAAAGCCCATGAGTATAAGGAATACCATTTGTTTCATAAACTCAGTGCTGTGTTCAGAGTAGGCACTTGATAAATATTTGTTGAATTGATAAATAAATAAAGAAGTACATTAATAAAACAGAAAAGTGAGAGTCGGCATAAGAATTAATGAAATCGAGAGCCATATTTTTGTGGGAACTGAATGCTAAGGAAAGTCAGTGGCATGATTAAAACAGCAAATAGGGAAATCTGATCTATCAATGCAGCCTACATAGTAATTATGAAATTAGAGCTTCCTTGTGAAGGCCTCTTGGAGTTAACCATTCTCAAGCCTTAGTCATAGCATCCGTTGTGGATTCTGGATAAGGGCTTGAGAAGCAGCAAGATTATCAATTCTCTTTGTTAAGAAATAGAGGAAGGGAAAACATTCTTGAATATAGAAACTTGAGAGAATTCAGTGAACAGTTTAAGAAAAGAAACAACTACACAAGGTGAATAAATAAACATTTTGGAATGTAAGCAAAAAATAACTGACTGTTTTAGAATTGAGAGAGCTGACTGAAATGGAGAAACTCTAGGGATAAACTGTCAAGAATGAGACACAGGTTTTGATAGGCTGAGGTATTGTTGAGCATGCATATATGCACACCCCAGGGACAAGCTTTGCAGGCAAAATAAGAAGACTACTTACAAACTGTCAGTGAAGAGTATGAAAATCCCCAAAAGGTGAAATACTGCCTGTCTTCCTAATATTGCTTGAAAGAGTTTCATAATCTCGAACTTGTTCAACTATGACATAACAACAAACTTCTTCCTCATGCTTATTTGGTTACCAGTTCAGATCTTTTATTTTGTAACTAGTGTAGAAACCCTGAAGACTGAGCTTGAGATAATATCCTTGATGAAAGTAATTCTCTCTTTTTCAAACTCTCTCTGTTTCATTCTACCAGAGTTACAAACTGTCTTTGTGGGAATGTTGGCATGGGGAAGGAAGAAATTAACCTAGACTTCTTCCAGCTAAAATGAAGTAAGAGAGATTGATTGCACTTGTTGGATTATTTAAAACTAAAAAATGAATACCATATGTGCAGCAACAGTTTTCAAGTTCTAAACATCAGGGATTTAGAACAATGATCTCTGAGAGATGGGAAACTATGCACATGAGTCTTAAAATTGCTCCAGCTTATTGCCTTGAAAAGACTTACAGGATGCAACATAGGAATGAGTAGAGGAGACACAGCTGTCAGCCTTGGGATATCCAAGCAGCTAGAAGAGAGAGCTACACTGACAACACAAGTGATCTACAGAGAGTAAACCCAGGGCTGAGGAAAGAACATTCCAACAAACTCAGGTCAAGTGCATAGGCCCAAGCAGGTCTTGTCTATTCCCATCATTCTTGTTCATATAGTGAAGAATAATGATCCATAAGCCAAGTACTCCTTATTTCCCACCTAACAAATATTAAAAATGGACCTGAAGGGATCTAATTATTTCCAAACTATTTACCTGAATTCAGAACAAAGCTCAAAGACATATATAAAAATAAAAAATTACCTAGCACCTAAGAAAGTGAAATTCACAATATTGAACATACAAAGAAGCAGAAAAATTTGATTCAGAATAAAGGGAAAAAAAATCAACGAGAGAAACCAGAATGCATACAGATATTAGAATTAGCAAAAAAAAAAGGACATTAAAAGAGATATTAAAATTGAGATGCATATGTTCAAACAATAAATTAAAACATGAAGAAGGATATTTTAAATATAACACCCAAATAGAACTCTGAAGGTGAAAATTATAATGTGAGATGAAAAACATTGGATGGGATTAAAAGTGCATTAGATATTATAGAAGAAAAGACTAGGAAATTTGAAGACACAGCAACAAGAAATTAATCAAAATGAGATTCATACAGAAAAAAAATATTTTTAAAAAATCCTCAAATAGCACTAGTAAACAGTAAGACAATTTCAAGCAGATTAATAAATAAATAATTAGAGATCATAAAAGGGAAGAGATAAAGAATATTTAAAAAAGCATGACTAAAGTGTTTCCAAATTTGATGAAAAATATGAACTTATAAAACCGAGAAATTATATAAATTACAAGAACAGGAAACATCAACAAACTATGCAAAAGCACATCATAATAAATCGCTTAAAATCAGTAATAAAAATATTTATAAAAATTTCAGCAAGACTTTTATAGATAGATAAGGCATTCTAAATTGTACACGAAGGCAAAGTAGCTGTAAAAAGAACTCAAGTGAGCCTCACTCTGGTAATCCTAGCACTTTGAGAGGCTGAGACAGAAGAATTCCAAGTTCAAAGCCAGCCTCAGCAATGGCGAGACACTAAGCAATTCAGTGAGACCCTGACTCTAAATAAAACACAAAATAGGGCTGGGGATGTGGCTCAGTGGTCAAATGCCCCTGTGTTCAATCCCCAGTACCCCAAAAAAAAAAAGAACTATAGTGGAAGGGTTACTCTACTCACTATTAAGACTTATGTAGTTACAGTAATCAGAAACAGCACATATACACTCAACTGCTTTTTGACAAATGGCTCCAAAAAAATCAATGAATGGTGTTGGAATGATTGACATTCATAGGCAAAAAGATGAACTTCAATCTACACTTCATACCACATAAAATATTTAATTCAAAACATGCCATGGATTTTAATTTAGAAAGTAAAACTATGAAACTTTTAGAAGAAAAAAAACATAGAAGAAAAATCTTTGAGAACCAATGTCCAGGTAGCAATTTTGGTCATAACACCAAAAACATGGTCTCTAAAAGAAAAAAATATTGATAAGGCAAACTTTATCAAAGCAAGGTAATGCTTTGAAGGATCCTACTAACAGGATAAAAAGAAAACTGACAGATGTAAAGAGAAAATTCAAAAACCACATATTGGACAAACGTCTTATATATAAAATAAGAGACAATAAGCAAAGAGCAATTCAGTTATAAAATGAGAAAATGATTTTTATATAAATCTTCACAGCAGTTTTATTTGTAATATTTACAAACTTGTAGCAACCCATGACCCATTAAAATGTAAGA
The DNA here is from genome assembly GCA_004024805.1 of Geosciurus inauris. Taxonomy (NCBI): domain Eukaryota; kingdom Metazoa; phylum Chordata; class Mammalia; order Rodentia; family Sciuridae; genus Geosciurus; species Geosciurus inauris. The sequence continues at coordinate 8,907 of PVHX01012813.1, read as the reverse complement.
AACAAAACAACTGTGTTACATCCATGCAATAGAATACTAGTCAGCAATAGAAAGAAATGAATGATTGACACATGACACAAGATGGCTGTATCCCAGAGTAATTTTATGCAGTAAAAGAAGCTAAGAAAAAAGAGAACAGTTTTCATCATTCCATTTATGTGTATATGATGATAGAATACACTTCAGTGGTTACACAACTTGGGTGGGATGATGAAGGGTGACTAAAATAAATACAAAAGAGAATGAGGAAATTTGGGAGTGATGGAATGTCCACTACATTGATTATGATGATGACTTCATGCAGGTATATATATGCCAAAACTCATTAAAAACCCCATTTAAAAATAGTCAGCTGAATGTCAATTATACCCCAAGAAAAACATTAATTAAAAAAGTCATGTTATTTTATGTATTATGGTTTTAATGGTGTCTTGCAAATTTATAACTTAAACTTATATCTTTTCTATGAATCACAGATTCAAATATGCACTGATCTTCTTACTCAGTCTCTGCATGTGAGCATCTCATTGAACTGTTCAAACAGAACAACAAATATCCCTTTTCCTCAAATTGTCCTTATCACATTTTAGTGACTAGCAATCCTATTCTTTCAACTGTTGACCAATCAGTAAACCTGGTTACTTTCAAAAGCCTCAGAGTCTACTCACTATTATCCTAGTCAAAGATACATCACTGTTGCCATTATTACCTGCCTAGTTTCATTTCCTCTGCCCTTGCCTTCCTATACTTGGTTTTCACCATAGCCGTGAACATTTTATAGAGCCAGATGTTTTTATTCTTCTACTCAAAAATCCTCCAATAGATTTTTATGTTTCCAGGGTCTCTGAAGAGAGAGATGTTCTCTACCTTTGTTATACTTAAGGAGACAAACCTGCCCTGGATTAGGAAGACACAATATCTGTAGTTCCCAAGGCTGTTTGCTACTTAACATCCTCAAAAAGATAGTCTGAGATGTGTTCCAACACCATATAGAATATTTTCTCCCAATATCTGGCTTTCCTTTACCAAAGTCTTTATTCTAATATCAACCTATCAGTAAAGTCCACCTCAAGTGTTCTAATCTCTTTACCCTTTTACACTCTTCATCACCTATGCTATTTCATTTAGGTCACTGATCAACTGCCTCAAAACACATACATTATTAATGACTTGTCACCTCCAACTTGAAGACTATTCCATGAGGGTCAGAATTTCATGTTTTATTCATTGTTATAGGCAGCATCAACAATTGCTGGCACCTAATGGGTAATGAATAAATTATTTTAAAATATTACTCAGGGACTAAAATATTAAGGACATTAAGTTGTACTCTCTTGACATGTTTGCAAGGAATTCTAGCCTTCTGAACCAGATTCCCAAATAAAAGTTATGCAGGTATTAAAAGGGGGAAAATGATTAGATTGCCAAAGTCTAAACAGCCAATCTCCATTCCAAGGAACCTACTGCCGGGAACATAGACGACTGACAATACAATTCACCATGGTGGTCGTGTGAGGTCAGGCTTCCCCAAGTTGGTCCTAGACAATCTCTGAATATAATTGAGGTACTGAAGGTGGTCATTTCCCATCCATGGGATTCCTTTGATAGGCAACTGTGGTACAGAGACTCCCCATCAGTCTGGTCAGGGCTTTCACAGAAATGCGCTGCAGTATGAGATTCTTTCCACCCACTCCTCCCTTCCCTCCCTGTTTTCACAGGTGTTACTATACTTTGGTTGTTGAATGTCTCCCAAAGTCCTATGTATAAAAATCTTGGTCCCTCAGGTGGTGCTCTTGGGAGGTGGCAGAAACTTTGAATGCAAGGCCTACTGACAAGTTTTTGGGTTATTAGAGGCACACCATTTGAAGGAGATTGTGGGAATCCAATCCCTTCTTCTTCCTCTCTTTGTGCTTCCTTACCAAAAGATGAGCAGGTTTCTTCTCCATATGTTCCCCCAACATTGCCATCCACCAGCCCCGGGAGAGGCCTGAGAACAATAGGCCTGCCTGGTCATGGAGAGGAACCTCTAATCTTTGAGCCAAAATAAACTTTTTTTGTTAATTGTCTCAAGTATTTTGTTGTAGTGACAGAAAGCTGACTAATAGAGGTGTCAAAGCTTTGTTTGTGGTCTTAAGGCTTTGCTTGACTCTTCCTATTCCCTCCCTCTAGATCCTTCATAGACATTTCCCCAAGAAAGTTCTTATACCTCTAATCCTGTTTTCACTTCTACTTCTTGAAAGACTTAATGTAACACAAAACCATAAAAAGTCTATCGATGGCAGGAAAAGATGTATTTTCACAAGATAATCCTAAATGCAGATGTAGTCACATGACTAATTGAGGTTTGCAAAAGTCAGGAATAGAATTGCTTTCATTAGACAATAATCACTAACTGAAGCTTGGGGCTTCGTTTAGTAGGGTGAGGGGCAGTTTCAGACAGGATGTTCTTGTTTTTAAGTTTTTCTTAGAATGCAAAATGATTTTTCTTTCCATCTGTGTCATGTGTTGTGATAATTCTGTATACGAGAGAGCAAAACATCAGTTTTGCTTTCTCAGAGACAGAGATAAAAATTTGCTCACCCTGTATATCCCCACACCTGTCCCAGTTTGCTCTTTACTTGATAATATGGTCTCAAGCAAGTCCACTGAACATTTCTGAACCACAACTATCATCTGATCAGAATCTCTACTGTTGGAGAATCAGATACTGAAGAAAACATCCTGTTCTCTGATTCTGAAAACGGCCTAGGCAATAGTCAATAAATCATCTAATGCTATAAAATCTTTACCATTTGCCATTGTGTTAAGCATTTCAAAAGAGTGAAAATGGAACTGTATTTTTCAATCAAATCTTGGCTGTGTTGTTGTCTATATTATGTTACCCAGAAATGTATCTATACTAGGCATGGAAGGGAAGCAGATATTTCTCAATGCAGATTCCTTTCTATTTTCTAGTCACATGCATATATGCAAACAACCAAGGGGAAGCCCTTGAATTCATTGCTCAAACATTTTGACCCATACCAGCAGGTGCCCTTTCTGCCCTGGACCCAAACTAGCATTCAAGCTTCATTTCCTCTTGAACACCCTTGCAGAACTCAGTACGAGGCCTTCACAACCATTGTATTCAAGGCTTTGTTTGCACAGGGTTGTCTTTTCCTCATTCAGTCTACAGTACACTATGGAGCAAAACCTGCTGTTAGATAGGCAGGGGTCCCGAGAGAGGACATGTTGGGTTCTGTATGTTTAACTTTTTATCCTTTATGTCAACCAGTTATGTTTCTAAAATATTTCCAATCCCCTAGCTTCACAGAAAACAAATAACTGTGCACAGCCCCCTCTCCCTTCATCCCTCATAAATAATCCCCAAGAAAGACAGCAGCAGAGACAGAGTCTGAATGCTGAAGAGAGTGAAGCAGCCATCTCCACTTCTGCCTCAGAGAATCAGGTTGCAGTTAGGCCACAAAGCACAGGAATGACTTCCAAACTTTCCCAGTGTGAGAGGAGCAGAGTACTACCTGACAAGCATGGCAACAGGAACTCTTCACATCAAAAACCATGTCATCAAAGGAGCTCACGGTTTAGAGTCCTAGTCCAAACATGGTTTGTGCACGATTTAGACAAGTTTAGATGATTATCTCTCTGGGCTTCAGTGTCTTTATCTTTTATGAAGCACTGTTGGGTGGTGGTTAAATATGTGACTTTGCAAGCCAGATTTCTTCATTTTGAATCCAAGTTTTACTATTTTTTAACTATGTTACCAAGGGAAAGTTATTTAAAGTTTCTGTATTAGGCAGTTTGAACTTGCTTATGCTGCATAACAACAATAAAATCTCAATGGCTTGTCACATAGAGGTTTATTTCTCACCTAGGTTGCATTATGGCTCTGAGGCCCTGTGGCTCAGCTCCACATGTCTTCCTCATTAAGAGATCTAGCTGAGAAAGAGTCTGTATGTAGGTCTAACAGCAGATGAATAACAAGGCAAAAGCCAGCCATGCGAAGGCTCTTAAAGCATTTGATTGAAACACTCCTGTTGTCTCTTCCACTCAATTTATGGATTTAAGTGATGATATCAACATGCAAAGGAGAATGTTCCTACCATAGGGAAGATAAGGAAGTCCAATAGCAAAGAGCAGGGATCTTTGACTCTCTTGTATGAAAGGTAGCAAATACTTGTGTACAAAATATAATCTGCTTTCTGCATCTCACTTTCTCCCTGTAAAATAAAGCCCATGATAATAGTACTCACTTCATAAAGTTGTTAGAAAGATTAAATGAGTTTTCACATGAAAAATATTTAAACATTGCCTAGAATACAGTAAAATCTCATTAACTGTTGGTTATTATTATCTATCCAAGAGGTATAACTTTTTTCTACCTCACAGGGATGTTTGAGGAACATATTATTAATGTTTTTGTTATAGTCATTATGTGATATGAAAAAATCATATTAAGTAACAAATAAAACTAAGAAATTTTATTGCATCAATTGCAGGCAATAATGTAGATGTGTGCCCTTCAATTATCTCCATTGAAATGTTTATTGAGAAGTTTTGAAAAGGGATTATGAATACCACAATATCTTTTGGGAGAGATCATTATCATCAACAGCAAAATAGACCATTTGTGAAGTCCTATGCTCAATATAAGAGTTGCAGAGATGAGTGAGTTTAAGCCCTCCATGTGTTTGTAGCATAATTGGAGACATGTGACTGAAATAAGTGCATCAGACTACAGCTTCATGAATGGTGGTGCAGGTCACAGACACTACCAGAAATTAGAGGAAGACTCACCCTGCGAGCTGTAAGCTGGGAAATAATTCTTAGAGAACTCAACATTTGAACTAGCCATCTAAGAAAAGTAGGATTCAATGAGAAAATAAGGAAAAGATAGCTTCTCTATTATCAAGAAAAATTAAAACCTTGAGAATGTGCAAAAGATATTATGAATTGGAACAGTGCAAGAAAGAAGAAACTAAACAAAATCAGGTTCTCTGACTCTTGGTACTGGGTTGCATTCTCCTCCAGATCTATAGCTTTTTTATGTTTAGGAATATTTCACCATCTGCTAGTTTTCTTGACCAAGACCCATATTGCAGTCTACATATGTCTTTTTATACTCTTCTGTGACATATGGAACATTAGAAGCTGATTTAAATTCAGTTACTATAATATTCATCACATATGAACACCTATTACGTGTCTTTTATAAACACCATTTCTTTTAATCCTTTTATCACCCACTGAGCTTTCACATGATCCTCCAAGTCACTTACAAAGAGTACACACAAGTATTCAGATCCAGGTTCTTGTTCCTCAACACTCTGGCTCTTCCACATCACCATACCCTCTCCCATTAAAAGAGAAGGCTGTGTGTGTGTGTATGTGTGTGTGTGTGTATGTGTAGACCCACATGCATATATATGCATGTCCTGGCACACACTATCATGAATCTTCATATTCATCTGCCTTGATATGGGCACACCGCCACAGGAAAATGCCTTCAGTTGAATCAAATGTTCTTTCCACTGAGCCTAGTTCTGAATGCTGTTGATTGATTACAACTCAGTTGCTGACTCGGAAAAATACAGGAAACTGCAAGAATAATTTTCTTGTTAGTTTATCTGAAAGCCACTGATGATTGTTCATCGTGGTCACATTGGAGGCTAATGAGCCTAAATGATGTAGGCAAAGGCAGTGGATTGCAGGGAGTCTGCTTGGAAGGCAAAGAGAATGGTTAGGCCTCAGCTGTCTCATCAGGGATCATGGGGAATACCTCAACTCATATGTGTGTCAGCGGTTCAATCTCTCTGGTGAGAGCAATTTAGTAACAGCCAAGTAATTCTTGCTGTCACACAGCTGCCCTGTGCTCATACTGAGCCCTCTTATGTGAAGCCAAGATCAGAAGGGAAAAGACCTGAAAGTCACTTCTAATATGATTCCCTTTATTCACTACCTCCCTCACTGAGGTCTCAGTGCACATAGGTGCATGGGTACATGTGCATGCATGCAAACTCTCTCTCTCACACACACGCGCACACACACACATGTATTTCATAGAATTCTTCATTGTATTGAAACCTTATATGCTTAATAATATCATCACTCTATATTCTCCAGACTTAGGTATACAGTGCCTGATTTCTATCTATGATTTTAATGAAAATTTATTGAGGAAAAAGGGCAAAAAAAGGGTGGATGGGAGAGAAACCAAGCTATATAATTTGAGAGAAAGATTTAGAACTCAGTGCCTGAGTCATTGTGAGATATTTTCATTGTAATGTTTAACCCTTTCACTCATGAAATTTTCGTTCTCTCTCTCTTAAGCCACTGCAAACTTACCTATTTGTTTTAATTTGGATTGTCAAAAAGGTAGAGCTTGACACAAGGATATTTGAGTAGATGGTACTTATGGTAGATAAGCCATGAAAGGCAGAGTGAGACTTGGGGAGAGTGAAACAGGAAATGAAGTAAAGCTAATATAGTTTTGATGTATCAGAGTCATCTCTGTGAGTAATGGAGACTTGATGTTTCTGGGATTTTCAGAAATATACAATTGCTGTAATTGTCAACTAGAAACACTATGGAACTCCATTGCCCAATGGCTTAATGATTGCCCCAACAGCTGTTAACTCAGAGTACAAATTCAGGTTTGAACATGTACCTGAAAGGCTGCGTAGGCTCCTGCAGGCATCCCATAACAGCTACAAAAATTCCTTAGGACACAAATCAGGAAATTCACTGTGCAAAGTTAAGTGCAGTCATATAAGACAGAAATCAAACAAAGAAGTTTATGAAAGAAGTCTAACTTAGTCCACCCCTTGAGCCACTTGGATGTATTCAGGGCTTACATAAATTCTTCCCATCACAGAGTCTTCAGGTTAGTAGTAAACTCAATTTTCACAAAAGACTCGATATGAAATGGTTAGTAGAACAAACTGATTTTGTTGCTGTAACTAATCTCAAATCCATAATTTATGTTATCATTTTCTTTCCATCATCCATTCAAAATACTTCTTATCCGAAGCCAAAACTTCAGTAAATCTAGATGCTTCCCTGTTAGGGTAATACCAATCATTTTTCATGAGAAATTTCATCCCTTGATCGCCTTATACTCAGCATGTCATGTTTACTGAAATTTTCCATTCATCATTTGCAATGAGCATGGAAACACCAGAAGATGATTCAGTGAACCACTGAGTTTCACAGATAATCCTCCCTGTCCCTATATATAATAACAATTCTGGCTCCTTATAATAATGTCTGTTGTATTAGTTAGTGTGGTGGTTTATAAGATTCCTTATTCTCCAAATTCCTCACCAAGTCCTTAAAGTACATGGGTGCATAGATACATGTGTTCACTTATTCATCCCTTCAAGTAAATGTTTTCTTCTCTGGGAAGCATAATCTTCAAGCCAAAATTACCTAAGGATATGTGGATGGTAAAGATGAATTCCACAAGTGAATCACTTAGAATGATTATGAGAGGGACCAATCCAACTTTCTTCCCTTGGTTCCTTGACCTGTGTTTCTAGCTACAAGGGACACAATATTATGTGTCAGATGTTGGTTCTATGCATGTATTGACCCTGAAAAAGAGCACTCCAACCTCACAGAGTTTGCCTCCAAGTCGTCATCTAAATTGACCTTTTAACAGGCCATCTCCTCATTCCATGAAAATAGACAATTCTGTGTATATGGAATATTGTGAGACCAGTGATTTCTGTGGTTGTACACACCTTGTTTCATTTCCTTAAAATGGTTAAATGTACATGTCTAGAAAAATTAAGTCTGGTTATGTTGAATTTAAGAGAAGGCATGAATGGCCCTAACAATAGAAGAAAATCATCTGGAAAAGATACAATATCCTCTGAAAATATGAAGGACATGTTAGACTCAGTAAAGGCAAAAATAAATAAATATATAATAACAAACAGCTCAGTGTTTGGATTGAGATAGGTAATAAAAATGTCTATTCAGAGCATTGCTATCACCCACATCCTAGTTTCTAACACCATTGTCCAATAGAAAGAACCAGGGTACCTTAAAGGAAAGGCAGATTTTGGACAGTGGTAAAAAATTTAAAATATGAACCTGGAGCATCTTTTAATGTCACATACAATTTAATATAATGGAATGATATTATTCCAATGATATTATTCCATTCCATAATTACAATGATGGAATTATGTCAGAAGAACATAGAAAGCACTACAAGAGTTTCCAACAGCTAAAGATGAAACTATTTGTGAAAGAAAATAGAGCGTTACTCCTTAAATCCCCCCGCCTCCATATTTGATTCTGTTTCTCTGAAAAGCCCTGACACTTACTGAATCAAAAACTCTGGGATCCAGCCATCTGCATTTCAACAACCCTTCTCTAGATGAATGGAAAGATGCTGAATTTTGTGAACAGGTAAAGGAAAGAAAAAGAACCCAAAGGGTATTAAATGAGAACTAGAGTAATGTTTCAAAGGAAACATCTGACAAAGAATCTAAGGCATCATGACTACTAAATGTAATGTCTTAACTTAGTTGGGAACCTGGAAGAGAAAAAGGGCATTAGGTAAAAACTAAGGACATCTGAGTACATTGGTAAATTAATGGGAACAAATGCCCCACACTAATGCAAAATATGAATAACAAGAATATCTAGGCTGGGCATGGTGGTGCATACCTGCAATCCCAGGGGTTCTGGAGGCTGAAGCAGAAGGATTGCAAGTTCAAAGCCAGCCTCAGCAAAGGCAAGGCACTAAGAAGCTCAGTGAGACCCTGTCTCTCAATAAAATACAAAATAGGGCTGAGATGTAGCTCAATAGTCAAGTGCCGGGGGTGGTTCCAAGATGGCGGCCTAGACAGTCCACTCTGCGCTAGACTCTCAAGGACCAGGGCTGGAAGTCGTGGAGGC